>JAWRVF010000797.1:0-168413 GCA_036785485.1 Physcomitrellopsis africana
ATTGTTGTTATGAATTCGGAAGAAGACAAAAGATTACAATAGGAGTATTGGTGGAGGATTGTATCACAAAGTATCTTTTGTTGCGGAAGAGCAGAACCAATAGAGTGGATGGCAATATTTTAGAGAAAGCGTGTACATGTGCATTGGACTCTAATGTTCAGTAGATAGTTAGTTATATGACCCTAACAGTTTAATTCAATGTGGATAGTCTCTCCCTATGTTCAAATCCCCCTTTACAGATTTACTCTGGGCAGTATTGGTAGAATAAGTGAGACGAACGAAAACAATAGGTAGATATGCTAGACCTCTTATAACATGCTCTAATGGCTCAGCCTTGGTATGTAACAACACTTCAATGGTTCATATATACAGGAGTGGTACAATAGAGATGATAGACGCAACAGAGCAAATGCAATGCTATATTGCAGCTACAAGGAACACCATTGCTAGTGATCACACTCATGTTGAGATACATCCATCGTTTATGTTTGGACTATCTACATCCATGATTCCCTATGCAAACTTCAACCAATCATCAAGAATAGTATTCCAATCATCTATGAGCAAACAGTCTATATCTCTTATTCCTTATGTAATGATGAATATGGTTTTTGACTCGAAGGTATTGACATATGCTCAGAAACCAATATGCACAACTATAGTATCAAACGTAATAAGAGAATATAATAGAGTGAATGTAGTAATTGCTATATTATCATATTCTGGATATAATCAGGAAGACTCTTTCTTATTCAATAAGTCTGCAATAGATAGAGGACTATTCTCCAATATCAAATATGAGATTGTTGAAATTATAGAAAACAAGTATATGAACGAGACCCTTGTCTATATTCCAGACGGAGACATACTACATGACAAAGATGATATAGTATTAGTAGGATAGGAGATAAAAGATAGAGATACCATTGCTTCCATGCTCATAATATCAGAGAAGGCACGAAGTATAGAAAAGATTGTAGTAAAAAGCTTCATATCTGATAGAGTTGATAAGGTTATCAAACACATAACTATAGAAGGGAATAGAATAATAAGAGTGAGAATAGCACTGTACAGATTTCCTATTGTTGGAGATAAGTTCACAACAAGATACTCCCAGAAAGGCGTAATAGGGGCTATCTTTCCATAAGAAGATTTGCTATTCACTGTTCAAAGAATAGTACCAAATTTCATAATCAACCCTCATGCAATACCAAGCAGGATGACTGTGGGCCATCTGTTAGAGATGGTGATGGGCAAGACATATGTCTTAAGTCTTGGTACTGTTCAAAATCTTGCACTTCCTCCGAAGTCAAAATCTGGAGAAGATATTTGTATAGATGCAACCTCCTTTAGTAAACCTTCCTTAGATGTTAAGAGGGACACGATTCTCTTTTCAAAGGAGAAGATGTATTGTGGTATCACAAGAGCTATAATAGAAGCAAGAGTTACAACTGATATTTGCTACTATCATGCTTTCAGACACCAAGCCAAAGATAAGGGCTATTTGATATTTAAAGGTACTATATAGAGTCTAACAAAACAACCAGTTGAAGGAAGATTGAGAAAAGAAGGACTATGGTTTGGAGAGATGGAAAAGGACTATCTTGTAGCACATGAAATATCATTGATGCTTCTTGAGAAATTTCAGAACACTTCGGATCTGTGTCAAGTATGGATATGCAATGATTGTAGATCCATATGCTTTGGTGGTCCTTGTGTAAGTTGTAAGAGCAAGAATATAGAAGAGCATCAAATACCATACAACTTCAAATTATTAGTACAGGAGCTGTCTGTAGCTAATATCAAGGTAAGTCTGACATATGTATAATTTAAAAAGCTTTTTTTATGAGTACTCAGATACAATGTATTATGTCCATAATGCTTGTTCCTATCTTTGATCTAGCACGTGTTATGATACTATCAGAGACACTTTGTAAAGGTTCTCTTATTTCTTTGTATGTCGCTTTAGCTAACTCTGACATTGTTCGTTCGTTAGATGCTCTCGTAAGACAACTGTGACCTCTTTCTACCATTCATGATATGCTTATAGGTGTGATCTTTCCCTTACTTGTCATGAAGTCTGCAAGTAGATTAATATGTTTATTGTCAAAGTCTATGCAGCCTTTAAGCACCTTTGACAGTTCTCTTACTAGAACATTTTTTGCAGCTTCTATTCCCAAGCAATTAAGAGCATTTGTAGCAGAGTCTAAAATGCTATTCCTTACATCTACAAAGTCAAGACCTAATATATGCATAAGACTGGAGCCTTTTGTCTTCACTTCTATTCCATCAACAATTGCATGTTCTATTCCTTTAATGCCACATATTTGTATAGGAAATATAACATCTTTAACTATACTATATACAAACATTTCTGCATTCTTCTTTACTGCTGCATCCTGTAATGATATGTCTACTATATGCTCAAACTCTAGACATATTAGCACTTCAATGTCCTTGCGCTCGTTTATGAACTCTATTATCTTGTCTCTTATTATCTTTAAGCTTATTTTATATGCTTTCATCTTACTATTGTCTACTAACATTCTAAATACAATTCCTTCGTTGTTGGTAGCAGGAGCTTTGTAGAGACCATGCTTCTCTCCTATAGGATACCACTAAGAGTCTAGTTTGTACTTGATGTAATAATAAGACGTTGTCGTATTACATGTTGTCTTGTTTGAGAATGCATCAGGCACCTGGATGTAAAAGGTAAAGTTGTGTTTGCAAATAATCAAGCCTTATTTCTTTCATAATTAAACAATTTTTATTTCTGTTTGTAAGCCCTAATCTTAATTAGTGAGCTTTGATAAGCTATAACTTTTAATCCAACTATCTACTTAGTGTGAAATTTTGCACAAAAATGCTAGTATAAGCCTTCTACATGCTCAAAAAAAATTCAATCCAATTCAATTTACAAATTGCAAGGAAATGCCCAAAAACTGCACTGATGACACTTAGCCGCCAACTTGAAAATTGATGCAGAAATTCCAATGGTGATTTCTCCTTCTTCCATCGTTAACTTCAATTCAAACTTGATACATAGCTTGAACTATAAGTCTTCTATCACCATGCCAAAATTTATGTTGATCCAATTGGTAGATCTTTAGTTATCACACAAACCCTATCCAACCTTAAGCTGCTAATTTCTGACAATCTTTTATACTAAAGCTCAAATATCTCTTGATTGCATTACTAGATCAATACAAAATTTTGTATACACTTAGCACATCTAACAATCCAAATAATATCGAATTTTGAGCTATAGATGCTATACAAATTGCACAAATCACTTAAAAATGCAAGCCATCATTGTCTTATATGAAACCCAAAACACCAATACAAACCTTGATTTTGAATAATGATTGCAAAGTCATTCAAAATCCTATGGCAACAAGCTTAATGCTCTTGGAACAAGCTTCAAGCTAGCTATCCAACTTAAAAAGCCGATTTGAAAAAGCCCTTGTACTTTGCCTTAGGCGGCCGTTTTTGTGGCTAGAGGTCTGATTTCGACCTTGTCCTACAAACGGCCAACCCTTGGGTATCAATCTAACCTATTCTAGGGATTTTATAGCCTGAACCTACCCTCAACTTAACTTTAGTATCAATCATGCTAATAATTTATCCTTTTTATTATATTTTTATTATTTTATGGCCTTTCTAAGGCAGTAAAAGAATTACTACAATCTAGAAGGTAAAATTACTAACTAATTCTTATGTACTAGTTATTAAGTGAAGAAAATAAACTAAGAGGCTTTCATAAAAACCTTGTTAAAATATATTGAATTCTTATTGAACTAAGATAATAGAGTATTAATTAAAAAATCATTTTTAGTTATAATTTCACCATATAATCGTGTCACAACACGACAACGTTATTTTTGCTATTGTGAAGTGTACAAAGTCTGAAGGGTCTACCCTTCTTGTGACACTTATAGCTGATGTACAGTACTTAAATGAGTAGTTTAGAATCGATTCTAATCTGGATATTCCTTCAAGCACTTCTGCAACTATTGTGTCAATATGATAAAATAAACTAAGTGCTATTTGAGTTGTCGATTGTCCAATAGATTGTGATGCTATGATACCTACAGCTTCTGTAGGATATACTTGAGATTGTAGATATCTCATTGCAAACACCTTCTTCTCATCATCGTCAAATCTTTGAAAATAGTGACAAGAATTTTTTGTACATACTTCCCTCATGTGAGATAGCAGAGAGGCATGTACTATCAGCTCATTGGTAGGCATATTGATCGTAATACTAGTTCAACCTTCTTTAAGATTGTTTTACACACAAACTCCTTTATAAGTACTTGAACTCATTTAAGCATAGAGATAGCGGGCTTTGATATGGCTGAACTAAGAACTCAGCTCGAGGACATTGGAATCCAACTTAGTTGGAATCTATGTCAGAATTTCATAGCAAATTTGATACATGAGATAGCAAGACTTGACAAATATATAGATACTATAAATCGTGTTGCACAAGAGACCTTCCAATCTGTTAATCTCTCAATCAATGTAGGACCTGCTTCTAAAATCGCTAGAAACAATGTAGAGACATGCGAGAAGATCCTCCAAAGTAGCTAAAACAAGGGCAAGAAGTGTTCTCTTCTAAGAACTACTAATTCGAAATTATGTAAGAGACACATGAACATGATGCTAAAGTTAAGCCAAGACTAAGATGGATCTAAGCAGAGACAGATAAACACCTTTTATAACTTTGTCGATGTAAAAAAGCAACAGAAAAAATCATCAACTAAAATCATGTTACAACCTATTGAAGATATGTATAGACTTAAATAGTAAACTTATATTTGAAGAGTTTGGAGATAAGCTGGTAGCTGTTGGCCATCTATATGGCAACAATATACAAGTGCTATCAAAGGTAGATGTAAAGTTATGTGACATAAATAAATTGGAGTATATATTAAAAAAATAAAAAAAACTTTTTTTATGGACTTTTTGTTACCATAAGAGATGTTAACTTCTGTACCTGACTATGTGTTACAAACCTTCCTTTGTTCTTGGTATACAAGCTCTCTACACTATCCTCTGGAAAGAGGCTTTTTAATATAATGTCTAACGTTATTCGTTTTCTTTGTTTAGACAAGTTTGTAGACATGTACATTCTAAGCAATCTCGATGCCAAAGACAATGATGATTGACCGTTCTCTACTTTGATATCTATGGTATCTATCCCTTGACACTTCAATATACTCAAGAATTTTTCAAAAGATTGTGTGACATTCCTAGGAATACCAAAAGGATTTGTTCTCTCTTGATGCTTCTTTATAACTCTTCCATCGAGAAACTTATGAAGGGATTTTATAACAAGAGATTCAAAGTCAGAGCCGCTGATATTGGTAACACTATTGCTATTACGTAGCTCCTTGAGAAGTTCAACTGCTATGAGCATGTTCTTATTTACAACTTGAGATACAACATATTTGACCTTTTTTTTATATAAAATCCTTTCTGGGACGTATGCAATAATGTTTGGTATACTTGGACTTTCAACTTTTTCTTGTGTCTGTTGGAGTGGGGGCTGCAAGGATACGAAAGACACGTGTACGATCTTTCGAGTATATATGGGTGTTAGCATTACTGTCCTACGTTTGGTATCTATCATAATAACATTAATTGTATAAAATAATTGAAAGATCTACAGAACCGTCTAAAAATCACTGACACTCTAAAAAATAGAAGAATGTTAGTAGCATCTATTTCTTCATTATCACGGACTCGTACATAGAAGATAGCAAGCACTCGTCATGTGACATCAACTTCTTCTCATCAAGCTTATTTCTTCCTTTTAGTTTAAATCCTATGCCTTCCATTTGTGTGATGAAATCATCAACATCTACTAACTTCTCTGTTTGGTCTAACACAATTGTGCTAGAAATATATATGTACATGTTATCGTCATCGTTAAGCTTAATCGTATAGGCTTTAGATACATACTCCCTGTTGTATCTTGGACTGAGAAATTCTATAATATTTTTTTTGGACATTACAATGCACAAGAAGGTATAAGCATGTTTGTTAGAACATACTCTCTCAACTACTTTGACAAACTTACTAAGGTCGATAAGCGCTATACAAAATAAGCATGATATTGTTGTTATAGACTTATCAAACCCTCTTAAGTGCTCAATCTTCATCTATATTACGGTCTCCTTCTTGTTGCTTCCAAGTCTCTCTTTAAGCTCTATGATATTTGTATAAGAGGGCTCAATGCAAGTAATAGCAGTGTAGTGACTCCACTTCTTTATGTCCCCACCAAAGCCTGATCCAACATCTAGTAGGTGACCACCTCTATGCTTCAACAACTTTTTCTTTATATTGTTATGGTAACATCTCATTATGAACACTATTAGGCCCTTGAGCGTAAGAAGAACATCCATGTTCTCTTCCTCTTTTGCTAGCCTCTTGATTCTCTCTATCACAACAGTAGAATTAGGATACACTTTATCCTTTCTTTCTCTTAACAAAGTTAAGCTCCCTTTGGAGTTTATAATAAACTCTAATACAACATTGTCATTGGGTTTTACATTTTCCAGTGCTACCTTGAAGCTTGAGTCGACATTGCTTCCTTGACTATATGCCATTAAAGTACCTTGATTGTATAGAAGGTCTATTATCTTTTTAGGCTTCCATCTCATAATTGGATGGAAGTATGATGAAGTGTGCGTGTATATAACACCATAGTACCCCACATCTTAAATCCCACATCTCAATTCAAAGTTCCACCGACCACTCGAGATAAACGGCAACTCCATGGATAGCAAAGTAACAAACAAACCTTGGTTTGTAAAACAACCCAAGTCTCCACAAATTACAATACAAGTAAGTGAAGTAAGTGGGTTGTGTGAGTGGCGATGTTGGATTTTACTTCCATCTTTACCTTTACTTGGTAAGGCTTCACATGCGACGCTTTACCGCTTTGTCTTTTTATTGATAAAGTGGGTGTCGACCAAACTAAACGTTGCTGCTTGAAATGTTCCTCTCATGCAAGGATGCCAACCTCAAACCAAAATTGTAAAGAGAAAATCTATCACGTGAATCGCTATTCATATTTTCCTTCTGTATCTTTCGACGATTATCTAGTTTGTGATGTTATTTTTCTGTCCAGAAAAGCTGATTGCTGTGGAATCAGTGGAAGTGTGGGTATGTTTTTTTTTGATTTTGCATGTGGAAGTTGCAAATCGGTGTTGAGAGACTAGTCTTGGACGTTTTATTCTTCATGCAACGCCGCCCTCGCTGCCCCACGGCGATCTCGCAAGTTCTGTTTTGGTCGCGATGCTCGCAAGCTCTGTTTTGGTCGCGATGCTCGCCGTCTCATGTCCCTGTGCTTCATCTCTTCCAATTCTTTTTGCTTCCTGTAAGCAACCATCTTGTCCACAAAAGTGTGCTTCGGACATTGGTCAGTGATCACTCGGGGTTAGCCCAGTCTTTGATTGGCGCGTCAGCTGGTAGGGAAGGGTTGTATCCAATAAGAGTTCGACACGAGGAAGCTTGAGGTGTGGAAAGTTGCAGAAAGTGCAGCAATCCACAGAGCAAATGCGTTGGTTCACGTCTGCTAGAATAGCCTTTTTTCTTCTCCCTCACAATCAAGACATTGATCTCATCTTCACCTCTCAATTTGAATCGAACCCAATTCTGCATTCTCGAGTGTGATTTGGGGACATTCTCAATTGTCACTACAGGTGCCATGTGCATTCAAACTTGAAAGCATCTCGACTGTTTTTCCGATTTTGGGTTCGTCGAATGTTTGTATTCTCCCGGTGGGTTATGATCCGGCCATTCGGAAATAAAGTTGCTGGGGAATGTCCAGTACCGTGAGCGTGTTTATATCAGGGTGCACCCCCATAGAGTATTCGATTTGAAGAAGTGTTTTTGCAGCACTGATGGCTGTCTTGTTAAGGGAGCTTCAGTGGGCAGCGCGTTGCGTAGAACTGAATCACCACTGTCCTGTCTACAAAAAGTGGCGGGGGATAACAGAGAGGGCGCAGAATCTCAGAGGCAGGGCAGGGACGCCCTTGCCGGGTGCGAGTTGGGGCGGAAAACCCAAATGGGAGAATCGCCGCAACAGAAGGGTTGGTGTCTGCTATACCGCGCAGAAGTCGTTGTATGAGACCTTGGGCGTGTCACCTACGGCCACAGAGAAGGAGATTAAGCGAGCCTACAGGGGTTTAGCTCTCAAATATCACCCCGACGTTAATAAGCAGGTATGGTCCTTTTGGATTTGAACAGATTGGCTACATAAAACAATTCCTAGTATGCCAATTACTACCTTCTTCTTTGGCAAGGGATATGGAAACGTGTGCGAAGGTAGGAAAGAGAGAATGTTCTAGCTCTCAGATACTTAGATTACTATATTTTAGGGTTGAAGTCTTGGGGCGATACATTCACCTCACTATTCGCAATCTTAAGTCAGTACACCTGGGAGAATGTTTCAAATAAAATTCTATAGGAGGCATGCTTGTGTATTCCAAATCTGAATAGTGTGTATTGTGCGGTCAATTTCTTCAGCCCACTTGGAATCATTTTCTCTTCTTCCCAACGAAGATTCACATAATGGCCTCGCCACTCGATGAAGCACGTTCCAATTCTTCAGAAAATTCCTCCTTGTATCAAAATCCGCCGAGATTGACAATTGTTTATTTGATTGTGATCAGCCAGGAGCCCAAGAGAAATTTTTAGAGATTAAAAATGCGTATCAGACTTTAGTGGACAGCAAGAGCCGTTCCAAGTACGATGCTGCGGGCAGTCGCACACGATCGGATGATTGGGATCCATTTCAGTGGGGCACTTCATCGAGATCGGGGCGAAAGGCCACGCAAAAGGAGGAGTTTTACGGATTTGGTACTCTTTCAGCATACCCACCGATTCAAACGATTTTTATTCTGTATTGTCGTCAAAGCAGTACCTGGAAACAAGGCTGCTTGTCGTGATCCCTCCGCCTCCCTTTGATATCTATATAACAGTATAAGAATTTCAGTTCTTGCTAGTACTGGGAGAAGAAAAGCGTATGCATCTCCGAAAGAATATCTTTGTTTTCTGATAATCTTCTTGTTGACAAGACTCCAGCTGCTTTTATGTAAACAATTATAGTACAAACAGGGACTGAGCGTGTTGTTGATATGCTTCGATGTCCAAGTCTGAAAATTGGTGTAGGAATAGAACCCGCAACGTAGGTATGATCCTTACGTGAGAAGCTGATAGGTGCTTAAAACTTGGAAATGGTTACAGGGTTTAATTGGATGAGCTAGACCATGTTTGCGGTACTTGAGCAATGTAGCGCTGCTTCTATTACCATGCTGCTAATTGTTGATCCCTGGTGCAGACCAATTCTTTAAGGACATTCAAGATGATTTAAGAAAACGAAGTTCTACGAGGGGCGCTAAACCTAAGAGTCTATGGGAAGAGTTAGCGGTGAGGACAATGTTCATACCCTCCAGAGACATCACATGCTATCAATGTCTATTGACTTTCTCTATCTTTGTATTTCTGTCAGTATGAGATCACTAGCTCTTTAAACTCATGCGTAGGAGCTGGTCAGCACCATACTTCATGAGTAACGCCAGGCAAGGCTTCAGGGTTTAAAATACTAGCCGAAAGATCCTCATAGCTTCAAATGTGCCAAATACAGGACATTGGTGAAGAATTTGTGGAGTTTTTAGAAAAGGAGCTGAATGTAAGTGATGGTGAAAAGGCGAGCGCAAATTACACAGCCAGTTCCTCGACCCAGAACCAAGAGACTAGAGAGCGAAGCTCAAAATCAAAAGCAAATAGTTCGGGTACCAAGACCCCGCGACGAGAAGAGTCTTCTGATGACCGAGCTAAAAAGGTTGATGACGTTGACGACATCGAAGATATGCTCGCAAAGTTGAAAAGAGAAATGGAACGGTAGTCTAAAGATATTCTCTTCCATGTCGTCTGTACAGTAACAAGGATATCCGAGGATATGTCTTCTTGACATTAACACACTGATTTTTGTGGTCTGTCTGGCAACAAGTAATCAAAAGCTTCTTTTTTTGGCACCTTGAGGTTTGGTTGCTTCGTGATGAAGGTATACTCGCAGAATTTGGTTATTCAGATCTGAAACTGTCAAACCATAAACGAGGTTCATCGTAACTGTCTTGTGGTTTATCTTAATCTTGTGGTTTATCTTAATGGAGGTCCTGGGCTATGTCTCACGATTTAAAATCCTTGTGGGGTGAGTCCCTCTCTAATTACCAGTGATTCTTCTATTTTCCATTGTGACTTCCGCCACAGCAGCATGTGGTGATGTACCAGTAAGCAGTATATTTCTAGTCTATTGGGTTAGTTTTATGTTTGAGCTGTGCATGCTCGTTGTTTTTTAATATTAAAGTAAGATTCTAGGGACTCACAGGGGTACACTTTTCACCCATACTGATTCAAAAGATTGGGGTTGTTCCTGTAAAGTTTGCTTCAACGTATTGACATGATAGCACTTTTGCAAGGTCCTCTGGTGGAGGAAATGGAGCTTTCAACAAGTAAGAAAGCTTGCACACCTTGAATGGTGTCGTTTTTTTTTTTTTTTTTTTTTTTTTTTGCCATGCACGCTGCCTGTCTGCAAGGTGCTCTCTAGTCTTGAGCAAACAGTGTTCGGTGATGTTTTGGAGCACCGCATGACTCCCATTTTGCAGAGATATCATATTGAGGCTCCGTGAAAATGGAAGCCTGAATACAAATGAAGTAATATGGACACTTGCCAGGGACACCGACATTTTATGTGCTCAAATCTTCTAGTCAACCTGTGAAAGGTTCTCCCCATTCAACGCTCTTATAAAGCTAATAGTCTCTGCTATCTATTTGAGGTCTGTATTCATAGCCGAGTTTCGTTTTTGCACTACTACATTGATCTTCTTGTATATAGGAGAAACATGAGGTATCCTGCATATTAGAATGGATTAAAGAAAAGTGTTAAAAAAATGTTTCAAATAAGGTAAGCATTACTTGAATGAAATAACTTTAAAATGTATGTTTTTTAGAAGTGGAAAAGAATAAGAAAATATGTATATATGTTAATGTTTTCTAGAAGTTCTTTTACTTGGTGCATTGCTTCTGTTTTTTTTTTTTTTTTTTTTTTTTTTTTCTAGTAATGTCTCCTCATAAAATGCTAATCATTTTACTTTTCTTTTAAAGTTATTAGACTTTTTATCGGTAATATGCAAAGTTAAATGAACTGTTTTGATGTTTAAGAAATGTTTTGTGATTTTTTATATGTTGAAGATAAAAGCACCATTGTAAGGATCATTATTATTAATGATGTGTGGTGTTTTGTCCAAATTACTTACTTCTTTTTTTAAAATTTCTCTTTTATCTTTGGATTTTTTGAATTGTTTTAATTTATTTATTTTTTATATTCACTCAATGTTCAAATCTTATTTTTAAAATTTTATGAAATGATTCCTATCACATCAATGATTATATATATAACTTTTCAATAAACTTTAGTTGTTTCAAAAAATTATAATGACTAATTTTGTGCCTCATCAAACTTCTAATAATTCAAAATAGGTGGAAGAAAACATAATTATATATGTATAATTGAAAGAAATATCTGAAGTTTTATCAAATGGTATTATTTTTTTATGCATAATTTATACATAATTCAAATATATTAAAATAAAAACTAAAGGATGATCATAAAAAAATTAATGTTATTATTTACAATGTAGCCGCAGGCCTTATCAGTTTCTTCAACAGTAAGGAGTAATTTTGGACATGGCAAAAAATTTGAAATTAGAAGTCCTTGTGGACACATTGCTTTAGTTGGTTTTGTCTTCTATTTTTCTATTACACCCATTCTCAGGAGAATATAAGCTAGATTAATTAAGAATTCATTTCACGTTATGAAATAAAAAGTCGTCAATTTATTAACCATCTTAATTTACTAGCCATCGATTTATTAAACTTCAATATAATGATACACATAGCCTAAAGTTTGGTATTTTGTTCTTGTCTTTGTATATTAATAAGTACTTTCAGATGAGGATTTTTATTAACTAATTTATGTATATCTTTAGTGAGCCTTTATGACGACACTTGTGGAAACGACAACCCAGTACAAGGAACCAGTTCCTCTCATGGGAACGTGGAGGAGAGCGCGGCTTACGTGGCTCTGGAGAGCCTTGTTCCCAGAAGATTCTTAATCTGGGTTCCCTATGCGTTCGATGCCAGGTGGCAAGACAGCTACAGTAGTGGGGAACTCTCTATGGGATGACCCCATGACCACACAAAAGAGCCAGCCGCCAACTAGTAGCAGCTTCGCACGGTCACGCGCACGCTCCCCTACGTGGCACTGAATTGCTTTATCCCCTCATCTTTGACCTCGCGCGCCAAATGAACGTGGATGAATATATTCCCGAAATAGCGTCCGGCATGTACACATTCAGTGAATCACCTCTCGAAGTGCTTAAATAGTAAATGTTCGGGAGGAGAATGGGTTCGACGAAATCCTTTCAATAAAGCCACGTGGCTGCACACAATGCGAACGGTTTTCCCACCAATGATTCCATCATCAGTTCGAGGAATGGAATTGGGAGGAAAGAGGGGAAAACTTTCATGACCTTCCATTGGCATGCCATTGTTCTTCTTTTGTTTGAACAAAATTAGTCGTGTCTACATCTCATTGGTACTGATTTGTTGCTTAAATTAACTTTCTCCTCTTGTAACATTCTCCCAACAACTACAACAAACTGAAAACAAATCTTTCATTTTTTAAGGATTTTTTGAAAACATAGGAGGTTTTTATGCTTAGATGAGAAGGTGAGAGGTTGTAACTTTCACAACTTGTGATTGGTTAACATTGAGGAGCCTCTTCTGGTTGGCTTACTTTTTGGAAAATTAAACAAAAGGTCTTGGGAAGAAAAGACAAGGTTGTATGCACTTTTGTTCTCCGTAACATGAACAGTGTCACCCCCGAAATTTGCGTTAGGCCATCTTCAAGTCATAATTCTTACAAAAATTTGAAAAAGAATGTTAAAATTCTTCAAAGTACCATTTATAAAAATATATATGAAACTTGATTTTTTAATTTTAATTTTTAAAAATGTTTATCAGAATTGTTAAAATCAAGATATATACAACCTTATTAAATTTCATAACAAAATGATTTCATCCATTTCATAGCCTCTTAGCATTTTATACTACCTCCAAAAACCAAGATAATAAAAAAAGAACTTTGCTTTACCAAGTAGGAGACCTTCAAAGGGCTTTTGAATCATGGCCTTTACAAAGTGAGATACGAGATATAAAAACCCCCATTCACCAACTCTGAAACCACCCCTAATTGTTTCAGGCAAGTGAGACTCATGCGTGGAGGCCCCATGCAAAAGGCGAGATGTCATCGGAGTGGGAATATTCATTAATTCATCCATTCGCCAATCCATCCTATGAACACGGTCATCCATCCAGGGGAATCGGCACCCAGCACCGCAACGAAGAACGGAGGAGCTCCAGCAAATCATGGGCGAGGGAATCCGGTGCCTTTGCATGACAAGTAAGCAGCGTGAACGTCGACGCTAGCTCCGCTGTGACGCCACAATAGAAGCAGCGCTCGCGGCGACCTGCTTCGATCGACCGTCACTTTAATCGTCTCAACCTCCTCACGGACGATTTCCGTGTTCCTAACACCGCCTGTCTTCTTCTTAGTACCAAATTTGAGAGATAGAGAGAAAGACATTCAGAAGGAGATAGGAGACGGGAATTTCGTGGAGGAGTTTCGGTGCAGCACGGTGATGGTGAAATCGCGCCGCGTCTGAATGTCGGGGATGGGGGCCTTGGTAGGTGAGTGCATATCATAGAGTAGTCTAGCTCAGGGCCGTCTTTTTTCGCTTCTGCGTGGTGATGGCGATGAGCTTTGTGTGTGTGTGTGTGTGTGTGTGTGTGTCGTTGTGTAGGCGTGTGGAATTTTTCGTGAGCACTGTGTCGGATAATCTTCTGAGTGTGCATGAGTGGTGTTTGGTGCATGAAGTAGTGTCTTATATGAAGCGAGGGTGAATTGTGGCTGTTTTGTGTGTAGTGAGTCGTTTATTTAACAAAATGTTTATTTAATTTTAAAGGATAGAAAATACGAATAAACTTTGCTTTTGGTTTTCTTAACCAACTGCCTCTCAAGAATTTATGATGCAGGATTAGAATTTTTTCTGCGCTGAGAAATTTAGTTTCTAATTGTACTGTGGACCAAATCGTGACATGTTTGGACTTTTCGTCTCGAATCGTTGTTAGCGTTGTCTTTGGTGGTGTTAGGAAGGTGAGGAGATGACGTAGCTGTGTCTGTAGGCACAACGTGTTGCTGTTCCTTGTCAGAAATGTTTAAGCTAAGAAAGAATCCGTGTAGTAATTTGTCACCTCATACATGTCACTGTTCTATGCTTTGATCTGTTAAGCGAGAAGGTCTGATGTGGCTTTGTGACGACGATGTGTTTTCATAAACTTAGTGTGCTAGTACGGAGATTGTATTAAAATATTGTGCACATGGAGGTTCCATTGGATTGCTTTGAGCCACGACCTATCTGCTGCATCAAACTCGCCCGTGGAGATGGTCGCGAAGTACCGAAGCAGGCGCAATTCTGCTAGAATTGTTACGTGTACATACTGAAGACGTTAGGGTTTAAGGGTGTGAATTTCATGAATAAAAACGATTTGTAGGCTTTGGATCACTTTGGTCTTTTAAAGCTTCAATATATAAGTTTTTGGATTTGTAGAGAGGCTTTTTCATTTCCTGTTTGAGTAGCTGACAACAGTAAATAGTTTCTCTTTTAGTTTTACGCTGCTTGTCGGTTCCTTTCATGACGTGTCTTGGCACCACTGTGAAACGTGTGTTCGGAGGTTCAGTAGTTTAGCATTGAATCGTTCTCTCTTTTAGGATAACTTAAGATGATGCCCAGACCAACATCGGGAGGGACGACGAATTTCGGTTTCAAGGTTATAACGGCGAGGAAAATTCTTATGAGATGCTAGTATTGTTGTAAAGCTGTTAAGCTCTTTATTGGGATACGGAATTTTGAATATGCGTGCAGGATCTAGTGAACTGGTTCGGCCTGGTGATTCCCGTCTGAATGGTGTCTCGAGTGCATAGATCTAACAATTTCGGTTTCCATCACAATTGATTTTCTTTCTTGGAGGCCTTCCACAGCCTAAGCATGTGCTAGGCTGTTATTAGAAGCCTGGTTCAAAACGCAAAATTGTGATGAAGGATCATCACTGTACATCTCATGTGCTTGATCTTTTGGTGAAGGAGACCATTGACCTTGTATCCCTGCAGAGAGAGTAGCGAAATGCAAGATTGGGCGGAGCACCTATGGCGAGACAAGAATTTGAGAATGCCATTTAGTGTTTGACTGTATTTTGAGCAAGAATTTCGTGCTCGAAGGCGCTTTCGTGGTCTTAAGCTGCCACCATGGCGGACGATCATGTCAAGAAATCGGACTTATCTGGGCTTGAAGCATTGAATAACGAAACTGTTGACTTGGTGAGCTTCGTCTTCACTTTATAGACGTTCCGAGCTACTTATAGAGAACAAAAAACAAATACGCCATCCTTCTGTTCTGGGGCTTTTCCAATTAAATTGATGCCATGTGGTTGCATTCCTACTATTGAGGGCTTTGAATTTAATGCCTTACACCAATGTGCCTTGGATTTCTAAAACAGCTGTGCGTTTTATCGTACTCATTCTGCTTCAGATATTGTAAAATTGAAATGCATTGTTTCTCTGGAAGTTATAGGATCAGCGACTCGCAAACTTGTGCTGTTGTATGCAGGAAAACATACCGGTTGAGGAGGTCTTTGAGCAATTGCGTTGTACAAAGGAAGGTCTCACAGATGAGGAAGGCGAGGCTCGGCTTAAAATATTTGGCCAAAACAAGCTCGAGGAGAAATCGGTACTTCTTTGTTTTCCACTTTTGATCCTTCGTCCAGATTTTCCCAGAGCAATTATCTCTGATGATTTTCTACTTGAAATTAAGAATTTTTAGGGATCATTGCATCATGGTGAAAACTTTTGTCTTTACCCGCCACACGGATAAATAACTTCAACAACAAAAATTTACGATGAAAACAGTTAGGCATGTTTTATTTAACCTACATTGTTATTATTTTTTTAATGAGAAACTTTTAATAGTTAAAATATTTTTAGAAATGTTATTTTTAATTATGTGTTGATTTGTTTCTGTTTGCGGATTGACAGGAGAGCAAAGTCCTCAAGTTCTTGGGGTTCATGTGGAACCCCTTGTCTTGGGTGATGGAGGCTGCTGCCATCATGGCAATTGTTCTCGCCAATGGACAAGTAAGACCGGACAATCAGATAACTCACAGATTTACCATATGCTTCTCATCTTTTTAGGCTGATGACGTGGATGTTCTTTTCTCTCGATGTCTTGTTTTGATGTTGTTTTTGACTCATGGAATGCTGTTTCATAGGGACTCCCCCCCGACTGGCAAGATTTCCTCGGAATCATTGTGCTCCTGTTGATCAATTCAACAATTAGCTTTATTGAGGAGAACAACGCTGGAAATGCTGCTGCCGCTCTGATGGCACAGCTTGCACCTAAGACCAAGGTGAATTCCCTTGATTATTCTCCTGGCGAACATGCCTGCTATGCCAATCCACTGTTCCCGCATCCCATATTATTACTGCTGTTGTTTCTCGGATAAAAACAAACAAACAAGCAAACAAACAAAACAAAACAAAGCCAAAAAAAAAAATTTAACAAAAAGAAGAAAAAATTGAAATCATTGTCGTCTTTGGAATTTTGATTGTGCAGTAGTTGGTCCGACTTATGGTATTCTTAACTCACGAACATAGATCTTCAGGTTTTGCGAAACGGAAGTTGGGTTGAGCGGGATGCATCCATACTGGTGCCTGGTGACATCATTAGCATCAAGCTTGGTGATATTATTCCTGCAGATGCTCGTTTGCTTGAAGGAGACCCGTTAAAAATTGATCAGGCACGAGTTTCTTCTGTTTGCTCGTTAGTTACACCATTTCAAATGCCCCTTTATTTGATTCATCACATTCCTCTGGATGCATCAACTTGTAAAGTTTACAAGCTTTTACAATCTGTGATTTGGTGTAATACAGACGAACTTCTTAAGCTTAAGTACCTCATGTGCATCTCATAGTTCTTTACTCACAAACAGGAGGTGAAGAAATAGAGATGATTAATATGTATGAATGGTTGAGTCTGCAGTCAGCTCTAACTGGGGAATCGATGCCTGCAACCAAGAAGCCTGGAGATGAAGTTTTCTCAGGATCTACTTGCAAACAGGGTGAGATCGAGGCTGTAGTTATTGCAACTGGTGTGCACACATTTTTTGGTAAAGCCGCGCATCTTGTTGACTCCACAAACAATGTTGGCCATTTTCAGAAGGTGAATATGTTCTACTCCGTTGCTTGTCTTTATGGCATAAGCTTGTCTCTTCTTTCTGGCATGAATTTCTGGTGATTTAATAATCATAGGAAAATTCATTCAATTTTTGGATACTGATATGTTATAAAGTTTTTCAACCTCGGTGCTGCTCATACTGCAGGTGTTGACCGCTATTGGAAATTTTTGTATAATCAGCATTGCAATCGGAATAGTAATTGAAATTATTGTAATGTACCCGATCCAGCACCGGCAATATCGAGCTGGCATCAACAACCTCTTGGTGTTGCTCATTGGGGGAATCCCCATTGCTATGCCTACCGTCCTCTCTGTTACCATGGCTATTGGCTCTCACCGACTTTCGAAACAGGTTTGCATTAGGGGAGTAGAACTTACTAATCAATGTGTGCCTACTCAATTGTCAACAACTTCTCGGTTGATTACCTCTTCTGATTAAACGACCTTCTTAATTACTTAGTATCGTCCAGGCAATTATTGTTCATCACGGTGCTCCTTGTCTAAATCGAAAGAGAAAAAAATTCTAAAATTTTGAGTCATTTTCACTACATATTGCTGATTATATCAAAATATAAGCAATAAGAGTAGAAATTAAATTTCTTGGTAATAAGACGAAAGGGGATTCTTCTCAACATTTGAGTTACACGTGTGTAGGGAGCCATTACCAAGCGTATGACTGCTATTGAGGAGATGGCAGGAATGGATGTTCTCTGTAGTGACAAAACAGGAACTTTAACTCTGAACAAGTTGACAGTTGACAAAAGCTTGGTGGAGGTAAAGCTCAGAAACTTATATCACTTATAATTGAAGCATCCCTTTGTATTGTGGATTCAATTTGTCGATTGCTGTTGATGGATTGTAATTCTATAATCATTGTGAGCAATTTATTTGTGGAATTGTTCTATTTTCTTGTAAAATTTCCATATATCTTTGTGCCGTATTCTTGTTTGTATCTGACTAAAAGAATTTGCACAAGTTATGAGACCACAATTGCATCATAAGAGGTTTCATAGTAGGGAATTTAACATTATGTACTTCAGTGGACAAACAGTTTGAACATGATTTCTGGATCTGGTCTTGATCAAATATGTACCTCTTGCTTGAATTTTCTTATAATTTATTCCATCTGCCTTCTGTGTAGGTCTTTAACAGAAATGTGGACAAAGAAACAGTGTGCTTGCTGGCAGCTAGGGCTTCAAGAATGGAAAACCAAGATGCTATTGATGCAGCCATAGTTGGAATTCTAGCTGATCCCAAAGAGGTGGGAACCAATTGTTTGTAGTTCATTTTTGCACTTCTTGATGTCCACCCATCTCGATTCTATAACAGATCTAATCGCCAGAATCATGTGATGACGAGACCTTCATATTTCATGTATATTACAGGCTCGTGCGAATATTAAAGAGATTCACTTCCTTCCATTTAATCCAGTTGATAAGCGTACAGCAATTACGTACATCGATAACACTGATGGCAAGTGGTATCGAGCCAGCAAAGGAGCCCCCGAGCAAATTCTAGAGTTAGCTCACAATAAGTCAGAGATAGCTACGCGCGTGCATGCAATCATTGACAAGTTTGCTGAGCGGGGGCTGCGGTCACTGGCAGTTGCCAGACAGGCAAGTGTTTTCACAGTAAACCATATTTTCGGTAGCTCGACTTAGTTTCTATCTGCACGAAATCTAACTATCTATAATTCATGTTATCGCATGCTATTGACAAGTTTTTGCGAGCTAAGGCATATCAAGTTGTAAAACAGGACGTTCCAGAACAAAGCAAAGACAGTCTTGGTGGACCTTGGGAGTTTCTTGGGCTGATGCCGCTATTCGACCCGCCTCGACACGACAGTGCTGAAACAATCCGTCGGGCTCTCAATCTTGGAGTTAGCGTTAAGATGATCACAGGTGTCGTTAGCACTTTTCTAATGCGAATAGCTGTTAAAGAATGTGAAGACAAACTTTAAGGTCAATTACCTATTTTTACGATCTTTTGTTCTTTTTGGGATTGTATTTTTAGCTTACTTGGATTTTAAATGAATGTACAGGTGATCAGTTAGCCATTGGCAAGGAGACAGGCCGGCGGCTGGGTATGGGAACAAACATGTATCCCTCATCTTCTTTGTTGGGAGCACAGAAGGACGAGAGTATTGCTGCGTTACCCGTAGATGAGCTCATTGAGAAGGCGGACGGCTTTGCTGGTGTCTTTCCAGGTGAATTTCATTGATTCAGAAGTTGTTCAAAACTAAACATAGATCAGCACGATTCGTATGATTTTTTTTTTTTTCTTAGCACACTTCTATGCTCCTTGCAATTTTTTTCAAGTGCTGCCATTTCTTACCATTTTGTTGTTCTGTTGCATGATGCAGAACACAAGTATGAAATTGTTAAGAGGTTACAGGAAAAAAAACATATTGTTGGTATGACTGGTGATGGTGTAAATGATGCTCCTGCTTTGAAAAAGGCCGATATCGGTATTGCAGTTGCGGATGCCACCGATGCTGCTAGAAGTGCCTCGGACATTGTGCTTACGGAGCCTGGTTTAAGTGTCATCATAAGTGCAGTACTAACCAGTAGATCTATTTTTCAGCGGATGAAAAATTACACGGTAAATTTTCGAACGTCAATTTTGTTCGCAGAAAGGACTGTTTGAAGATCTAACATGAGTAATTGCATATGGTCTTGAAAGTTGGTGTATTTGTACTTCTTGAAAAGCCAGTTGATAGCCTCTCCTTGTTTCAGCGTATTAACTTAGAATCATTATTTAGGTAGTTAAACTCCAAGATTCAATTGAAAATTAATGTATAGGTGGCTCTGGTTTGCAGATTTATGCAGTCTCTATCACCATTCGTATAGTGGTACGCCACCGTGCTGTCCGCCTTGTGACGTTTGAATTGTTGAAGTCACATTATATTTTACGCTGTAAACGCTTAGTTGCTGCATGCCTTTGCAAGATTGTGTTACTACCAATCAAGTTTGACTGCCTTGCATTACTGTTATTTTCTTCTTCATTTCTCCCTTTTTTTATTCTTTAAAAGAAAATTAATAAGTTTTTAATTGCGTCCTCGCCAGCAGAGGTCTCTTGTGGTTGCTCGCGGCCTGCATTATGAGCAGTAGAAAAATATATGTTGATTGAATGTATATGTTGTTTTGCAGCTGGGGTTTCTCCTACTCGCATTGATTTGGAAGTTCGACTTCTCACCTTTTATGGTTTTGATCATTGCTATCCTCAACGATGGTAAGTGACCACTGTCATTCCTTTTGAGGCATTTATTCCAAAATCATCGTTATTTATAGGATGTCATTTTTGGTTACGAGAAATATATACCCAAATTGTAGTCTTTGTATTTCGTCGAGAATAGTCAATTAGTGGCTTAGTAAATTGATTATTGTTTCATTATTTCGCCTGTATTCTCGTACAACATTGCAGATACGTGAAGATTTTTGTATTGAATATATTTTCTCCATGCTCAAATATTTCTTTACATTTAGCAGTTCTTGTGTTTAAAGAACGTTGGACTTTGCGGATGATGTAGGCACCATAATGACTATCGCAAAGGATCGCGTCAAACCATCTCCACAGCCGGACAGCTGGAGGTTGAAAGAAATATTTTCTATCGGAGTTGTGTTGGGTACATACTTGGCACTGATGACAGTTCTATTCTTTTGGCTTATGCATAAGACTACCTTTTTCCCGGTAAAGATCTCAACAATCTCTCTATGTCGAGCATTGTAGTTAACATATCTTTTGGACTGTATCAGATTTGCTACCGTTATATGTGGCTTCTATGAGGCAATGAGACCATTGCACCGATCATTAATTTGTATGAGTGAACCCATGCAGGATCGCTTTGGAGTGTCGGATATCGGATGGAGTCACAGTCGAATGACAGCAGCTGTTTACCTGCAAGTTAGTATAATCAGTCAAGCACTAATTTTCGTAACTCGTTCCCGAAGCTGGTCCTTCTTGGAGCGACCAGGATTTTTCCTGATTTTTGCTTTTATTGCTGCCCAGTTGGTAAGCCTGAGTTCATTTCTTGCAAAATATACCTACCGATCTTATTCTTTAACTTTAACCACGATTATGAAATGTTTCATAAATAATAATGTTGCCATCGAAGATTTTTGAAGTAGTTGATTTAGTTGTGTTGGTTGATTTTGGATGGTCAAGTACGGGATACATATGATTCACTTCTATCTCAAAGTAGTTTCCATTAAAGAGGATATGTCTCTTGACCAATTTATTGGATCGGAAGATGGTTCTAACTTTGTCGTTTGCACTCCCTCAGATTGCTACAATTATAGCAGTTTATGCTAAATGGGGATTTGCTACCATTAGAGGCATTGGATGGCGCTGGGCTGGTGTTATATGGCTCTACAGTCTGGTTACCTATTTCCCTCTCGACATCATTAAATTCGCTGTTCGATACATTCAAAGCGGAAGAGCGTGGGATCTTCTGCTTGAGCGAAAGGTTTGTGATCACACTTCTAGCTAAAACAGAATAACATCTTTAAGATTAAATTGAAAAATTGATCCTCGGTAGTAACTTGAAAACTTAAGATACATTTGGACCGGATTAGTAAGATGCTTATTGTTTGGGTTGTCAATCTATGATTCAGACCGCCTTCACTAGACAGAAGGATTTTGGGAAAGAGGCGCGTGAAGCTCAATGGGCCCATGCTCAGCGCACATTGCATGGACTCCACCCTATCGAATCCGGTAGTCCTCAACCTGGAGGCACTCCGAATCGTGAGCTTAACGACATGGCTGAGCAGGCGAAGAGGAGGGCTGAGATTGCAAGGTATGAAATCAATTGCAAACATATTTGAAAATGGTCACTCTTCACTCTGAAAAGATTTTCTATGATATCGTCTTAACTTTGAATCGATTAAAAAATTATTAGCAGATCGAAGATATGTTACTTCCATCCATTGCATTTTACGCTAAGTGGAGGTTTCGATCTTCATGAGATTATGCCCACTCCTGGTTTGACGTTTTGTAAACATTTTGTAGGTTGAGGGAATTGAACACATTGAAGGGCCACGTGGAATCGGTTGTTCGCATGAAGAATCTCGACGTTAACATGATACAACAGTCATACACTGTTTAGGACATTTCACTGGCGTGCTCATCGGTGCTGGTTCCAGAACCTACTGAAATACTGAACATCAAGTTTTACAGCTCGTGTCCGTCAAGCATAGTGAGGACGACCACAGCCCCTGCGATACCTGAGATACATCAGGTTTCAGTGTCATCGTTCAGAAGGGATATAGAGAGAATGAGTTCGCAAAATGCTTTAAGATGATTTAGCGTAGTTTGAGTGAGTCAACAGCAGCCATGGTTGATCCAGCTTCTTTCCCACGTTCTGTACAGAATTGTAGGAGATTAGTTAGCATGATGGCAACTCCTGACTGATTGCTGTTATTACTTGTTTCTCGTCTTCTGTCTTTGCATGGTCTTTTCCTGTAATGTAAGCTCTTGAGTGTTCTCATGCATGTCCATAGTGTTCAACAAGAGTTACTGGTGCAACATTATCCCAACTATTCTCTATGTACTATCTGAAGTGATGTATCCTATTGCAGAGAGCAAACATTATTGTCAGATTTGTTGCATTATGTCGACACTTTACCGAAAGAATTTGAAGTTTTGGGAGTTCCACTGATTGCATCAATTAGAAATGTATGTTGAATGAAGAGGAGGTTTGTTCCAACGAGGCTCAACAGCTCTGTCGGCCATTCTTAAGTGTGCCAATTTGAGGTTTTGAACTTCTGTCTAGCAATACAATTCTGAAGGGTGGATCTCGTTTCTAAATTTTTCTCAAATTTTATGTAATTTCTAGTCTTAAGGTAGAAGCAATGGCTATAAGCAAGCTACTTGTTTAAATTACAAAATTAGGGAACCTTTGCTGGTTTTGCCTTCACATCTTCCAAATATAAGTTCAAACACACGGATAATTCACTAACATCAAAACCAACATTGTTTTTTAATAGAAATATTATAATTATTCAATACTAAGTGTTATTAATCTAGATAATGCAATGTACTTTAGTACAAACTTTCAAGAATTTTATATTTTTTATATATTTTTTACAGTTAGTATTGAATTTTTAGAAAATATTATTATTATTATTTTTTATTTTATTTTATAGAAATGTTGTTTGTTACAATTTTTTAAATAAATTAAAAAATTATAATTATACAAAAGCACATGAGTCTTAATTAACAATGAACCATGCAAATATAAAGATATAATGATTTTACAATTATTATATTAAAGATAATTAGAGAGTCATTAGATAAAATTGTACACTTAAAAAAAAGATGATAGATAATTAGATGGTGACATGAATAGATGCAATAAGCTTTTAAGATTAAAAAAAATAGTATCTTCAAATTTTATATATGAGTAAAATATTACACTAGTTTTTTTTTATACATCAAAGATAAATCTTGTATAAAGGTCCATCACAACCAAGATTTGAACTACCAACCTTTTAAATGCTATCTTATATATTTAGATATAACATGCTATCCTTTTACATTAAAGAAATATTCATATATATATATATATATATATATATATGTGATATTATTGACAAAATCTTAAAAAATCTAAAAAATTAATATAATAAATTTTTACTTATATAACTAATGCTTCTATTATTATATTTAATAGAAGTAAGTAGAAGCAAGTAGAAACATGTTAGGCAAATAAATATCTTTCTTAAAAAGTTTCAATGAAGCTTCTTAGATATAGATTAGGTCTATAGATTCTTTTAGATATGTCATATTGCTATAGTAACTTCACTTAGAAGTTTCCTATTATAAGAAGTTGCTACAAAAACAACTTACAACTTTGACACTTTGATTGCAAGCTTCATAGTTAGTAGAAAGATTTCACATGTATTTCTTTGTAGTTAGTATGTATAGAAGCAAGATTAAGATGATCTTCACTTTTGTCAATACCTTGTTTATATTTTAATCTTTATTCAATAGTCTTTAGTTTTTTAATATTTGACAAGAATCATTCTAATTTTTTTCTATCTTATAATTATAACTCTTTTTGTTTATTTATTTATTTTTTAGAAATACACAAGTATATTGTCTTTTTAAAAATTTGTATAGATTTATATCTTTAAAAATTAAAAAATAGTAGAACTTCATCTTTTTCAATAAAGAATACATTATTTATTTTTTAAAAACATTAGAATATCTTAGAAGATTTTTTAATTAATATTTTATTATTATTATTATTATTATTATAATATATTAAATTATTATATTTATAAAAAATTATGTAAAAATAGAGAATATTATAAATAAATCTAAATAATAGAATTGATGTTTGTTATATATAAGTTTTGTCTACCACCTCAACCAACATTGTTGATTAAATGATAAATTAAGAAGACACAAAGATAGCAAGAGTTTCTTTAATAACTATACAACCTCAAGTAATTCATAAAAACAAAATTGCAACTATTAGAGAATTAAAAGTTTTTTTCTTGGAAATATTTGATAGTACTACATTCAAGTTTTAAAGGTTCATCAACCAAGTAGAACTTATCATTTAGCTCCAACTTAATTATCCAATCCAAATATCTCAAAATTAAATTTATAAAAATTTTAATTAGTGGATTTAATATACAATCTTTCTTATCAATAAGTAAAGTTTTTATAAATATAATTTTGGTTATTATCAACTTTAGAAAAAAAAAAAAAAAAAAAAAAAAAAAAAAATCCTATATTAAACAACTTGGATGCATTTTTAACAAAATTTTGTTTTATTTATAGGAAATATGATGTAATTTATATATTAATCAATAAGATTTAGGTTCTAAGTTTGTACATGTATTACAATTATGATAGTTAGCAATTAATATCAAGTGGAATAATTTTATGCTTATTAGTCAATTTTTTTATGGATTATAACATACTTAGAAGAAATTTTTGTTTAACTTGCTTAATCTTTAAAATTAAGCTAAACACTTGATTTTATTATCAAATGCAACAATTGGTTTTTTAAATTCTAAAAAAAAGTCATAGGACAACACCTCTATACATCTATACTTTTATAATTTAATTAATTAAGATATACAATTAAGTATAGAAGATATGAAAATTGATCTTATAGAATTCAAATTTTTTGTAACACAAGAAAAAAACTCAACAATGATAAAAAAGATTATATTTGTAATATGGAGAATTAAAACAAATTATTTGGTATTTTCTAAAAAAGAAGAAAAATCATAAAATAAGGATTATTATTTTTAAAAAAGATAATGTCAAAAAATAATTTTGTCTAATTACAATAAAAACCATGCAACCAGATTCTTATGCAACATCATTTTTTGAAGGTTGTGTATAATCTTCTAATTTTCTACTTGCAGCTTTGTATAAGATTTAGAAGCTTTATAATTTTTACCTTTGTCTTATTAGATTCAAATTCTTTTATATGTTTTTTTGACGTAAATTTTATTAATTACCATTAAATATTTTTGGTACAAAAATTAATCATGTATTTGTAAAAATTATAGATAAAAAGCTTTTATTTTTTATGAATTTTGTTTATAAAACTATTTTTCTAAAAATTTAAAAATCTAGTAGTATTTAATATTATAAAATATTTTATTATTTTTATTATTTTAGATTTTTTATGATTAAAAATTTTATAATATTTAATTAAAATAAGTATTATATAATCTTAAATTTTATCTTAATTATCTAAAAATATTTTCTTAAAAAAATCTTAAATTTAGATTATTCAAAATTTTATTTTTTTAGAGTAAGAGCATTTACAAGTGCCACAAAAGAGTAAAATTTACATGTCATTTTTATATTAAGAAGTTGTATAATTGAAAGAAGTACAAATAGATCAACTTCAAAAGTGAATTCTAAAGATCTTACCACTACAAGTACAAAAGAGCCAAAGATTAATATATTAAAAAAATTTGATAGAACAAGATTAAAATTTTAAGAATTTCTACAATAAGTCAAATTCTTCTTACATTTATATCTTGCTTATTATCTTGATGGTATTCCTCAAGTGAGATTTGAAGATATTTCTATTTAAAGGTATTCTTTCTTGATTTATACCTTTGGTAGAAAAGATTTTGCAACTTTTATATAATTTGAATTCATTTTAGAAATATTCGCAAATATATTTAGAGAGAAATTAAAAAAGAATAGCAAAAATAAAACTTCAGTTTCTATGATAAGGATCACATTCAATTATTATTTATACTATAGAATTCTAATGATTTATTTTTGGTGCAAATTAAAATAATAAGGTTTTTATTAATTAATTTTAATATGGTTTAAAATATAATATCAAAGATCTATTATTGTCAATGCCAAAAGCAAAATCATTACAATAATTTATCACTCAAGCAATTGTAATTTATCACTCAAGCAATTTATCACTCAAACAATTGATTCTTTGAAAGGCATCAAGAATAAAAATTTTGCTAGAAGAGGACAAACCAAGCAATGATAATAACTTCCAAAACTATAAAAAATTATTCATCAAGACCAAATCATATATAGATTAATACAACTTAATTTAAATTGTTAGCATTAGATGAAAAAAAACAAATGCCATTATAGAATATTTTGTTTATATTATAGAAAATTAGATGATAAAGTATAAGATTTTTGCATCAAATTAAATAGATTTAATGCCTAGAGTATAAACTCAAATATAAAAAAGTTGAAATAAAAAATGTCTAATTGCAATAGGAGTCTTAAAATTAGATAGTTTTAGATTGTCACTATCAAATACAAATTTCTTGTCAATATTCAAATCCTACACCTTGTTTTAAACTTCTTATAATTATTATAACTTCAAATTGTGAATTTTTATCTTAAATTTATAAATTAAATAATTATACTTATATTAAGTAAATATATTATAACTTTAAATATTGGAACTTTAAATATATTTATATTAAGTATAAATATAAGGAATATTAAGATGAATCTGAGAAGAAAAAAATGCTTATATATTGCTAAAACATTGACCTTATGATTGTGCAATTGATCTTTATGAAAGAGCACAACCACCATTTATATAAATTTATAATTTATTTTAGAACAAATTTTCTGCTTTAAAAGAATGTATTATATATATATATATATATATATATATTTTAAATCTCATACATATGTACTAATCTTCTTTGTAAAGAAAAAAATATGAATCTTCACAAATTTGTATAAATTATTGTAGACTCAACAAATTAACCATCAAAAATTGTTATTTTTTATATTTAATATTAAGGCTTTTTTACCAAGTAAGTGAGGCTAAGATCATTATTAAAATAGATCTAAGAGGAGCTTACAATTTAAATGTAAAATAGAAGGAGATAAATAAAAGATTGCATTTTAAACTAGGTGTGGCTCTTTTAAATATAATGTCATACCTTTTGAACTAATAAATGCTCCAATTACTTTCTAGTATTTAATGAATGATGAATTTTGTGAACTTACAGATAATTTTTTTGTATATCATTTAGACAACATTCTTATCTATTCTAAGAATATAGAGGAATATAAATAAAATGTTTGCCGTGTATTATAAAAATTTAGAGATACAAGATTTTATGCTAAGATGAAAAAATATGTATTTTATATAATTTAAGTAGAAAATTTTAAATATATCATTTCAAATAATAATTTATAAATATTTCTAAAATAGTAGAGACTATTATAGATTAAATAATTTTAAAAATTATACATAATGTCTAATATTTTTGAAAAATCTACAAGTTATTATTAGATATTTAACAAGATTTTTTTTCAAATTGTTATCTTACTTATATAATTAACTTGCAAAGATAAGAAACAAATTTATAAATTTTATATTAAATATAATTTTATTATAAACAAATATAAATAATAGACTTCATTCTATTTCTTTTTATATAAAAAAATTCTCAACTACTAAGATTAATTATAAGTTCTACAATAAAGAATTTTTTGCTAATATAAATATATTTTAAAAATAAGATTAATTTATAGAAGATATTTTTAATCTAATTATAGTTTATATTAATCTCAAGAACTTTAAATATTTTATGTTAGCACATAATTTAAATTATTTTTAAGCTTATTGGAGTATATCTTTGTTATAATTTTAATTTAATATTATATATCAACCATGAAGTTATAGCTAAAAATAGTTCAAAGATAACAAATCACTAGTACAAATGCATTAAGAAAAAAAATCTATAAAAAATCTATAAAAAATTTTAAATTTTAATCAAAAATTTAATAAAATCAAAATATTTGTATATATGAGATTAAAACAACTAGAGATTTGAAAACAAGAATAAATTGAAAAGAATTAGCATATAAAATTCTTGATTTTTGTATAAATTTTTCAACCATTTTTATGAGTTTTTTCTCTAAAAGATATTTTAAATTTGTATTTTATTAATTCTATTTGTTTTTTAAAATATATATGTCGTAGCAAATAATTTAGTATTATTTTAAAATATTTTTTTCACAACAATATTTTTTATGATAATAAAGATTGATTTTAAGTCTCTTTCATGTTTTTAACTTTTAAATAATAAATAAATAAAATGTTGTCATATTGTGGTTTGGCTACCATTTAAAAATATTATACATATATATTTAATGTACAATTTACTATGTAGCTAAGTAAGAGTAATATCAATAGATTTTTATTGGTTACAAAATATGATTAAGTTATTAGTTTAAAAGGGATCCATTTAAAAAGGCTATTATTGAGATTTATACAATCTTTTTTTTTATAGTAATTTTGAGGTTAATTTTATACTAATAATAACTTTTGTATATTTTAAGTTATCATTATTAGACATTGGTGACCCTTGAAATCTTATTTTATTTCTTTTATTTGGTATTTAGAACACATATTATATAAATCTTATTAGAAAAATGATTAAAAAGAGATTTTTAGTATAAAAAGAAGTAGTTAGGCCATCCATGTGGATGAATGAAGATAGATGATAAAAATCTCTATTCTTATTGGCCAAAAGTCATATCCAATGAGCTTCAAGGAGGTTACCTAAGGCCTTATTAGGGATTAGGCTTTGTCTTTTGAAGACATTCAAACATCAAAGATTAGGATCAATAAGTTTAGGTTTTTGGCTATGAATTTACTTATAATCATAGCCAATTTACTCTACAATCAGGTATCTAGTATATTTTTTGATTGAAGATTATGCCATATAACAATATATAAGTTAAATATTAGATTAATATCTATAATATATTATCAATTATTATCAAAGAAATTAGACAACTCTCTTATCATTAACAAAAAATTTATATAATAATATTTTTTTTTAATTCAAAAAATACTATTTTTTTCTAATTATGATTTTTCATCCATGATTTGTTATTTTTGATCTCATAAATGTTAAAAATTTACAAAAAAAAGATTTCTTAAATAAAATATTAATTTATAAAATTTAATTGAATCTAATAATATAGTCAATATATTAAGAAAGAAATAACTACTATCATGTGTACTTGAAATAAATAAGAATTAAAGATTTGAAGTAGAAGAAATTTTAGATTTAGAAGTTTTATATTTGAGGCAATGCCAAAATAAAATAGAATAACTTGTATGTTGGCATAGATATAATATTAGTAGATACACTTAAGAGTCATTAAAAAATCTTGCATATACACTAAAACTTGTCTTTGTATTTTATTGATTATATTAATACAAATCAAGGATCAACTATCAATAATAAGATGGTATAAATAAAATAAAACAAATTTAAATATCAAGTTTTAGAACTTATTTATGAGATGGATAATTCAAGTATATATATATATATATATATATATATATATAATTTATAAAATTATAAGATAAACCATTTAAATCATATCAACATTCACAACATTAGAATTAAAATGAAGATTTTAAAATATATATATATCTTTTCTTGAATAGATAGCAAGATAGAATGCATTTGATACTATGATCTTAAAAGAGCCTCTTAGTACTTGGTAACATTATTAAAGGTAGATACTAAAGCTTACGGCATTTTAGATGTATTATTTAAAGGTAGTTGTAGATGCTTCAACAATAATCAAATAACTATGTAATCTTTTCATTCAAGTATGGAACATTATTAATGGCTTAAAACACCAATCAATTATCTTTGTACAAAGCATAAATAAAAAATTTGTAACAAACACCATTCAACAAATTTTATATTTTATTTAATTTATGAAGTAACTAGATTATTTTTTGTAAAACTTATCTATGGAATAAGATGTACTATAACAAACTTCTTTACTATATAAATAAATATAAACAAGTAGAAGTAAGTAGAAACATATTAGATACATTAATATCTTTCTTAAGAAGCATCAAGGAATCTTCTAACTTATGGGTTAGATCTACTGTTTTTTTTAGATATGTTATGTCATTAAATCAACACTATCAAACATCTATATTATATAATTGTGAAATTTTTTCAATAATTTTTAATTTTTTTAAAATAATGATCACTAATATATAATTACTTGCTTATATAATCTTCTAAATTAATCTTTAAATTTCAAATAAAATAATCTTATTTAAAATTATTATTTTTTAATATTTTGTTATAAAATATTATTTTTTAATCTATATATATATATATATATATATATATATTTCTTCTTTAAGAATGTAAGGCTAAAATATATTCTTGTTACAAGTTCAAACTTGTTGTTGATTAAATTTTAATTTTTTCTTTCATTTTCTTTCATCCAGATTCTGTGCTTTGAGCTTGTGTAGTTGCTTCTTTTATATTCTTTTATATATATAATGTTAAATTAATATAAACTAATACTTATAAAAAAAACTGTAAGATTAAATATTGCATCATTTATTGATTTTCTTTTAAAAAATTATTTAAAATAAAAAATAAAGCTGATTATATTTTTGAAACTTTTTTATACACATACAATATATCTTTTTCAACATTTGAATTATTTTTCTTTTTCATTTTTGCCAATAAATGAGAAGTTTGATATATATACACACATTAATACACATAATTACAAATTAACTTTTGATGCATTGAAGAATTTATCACCCTTTCATGTATGTTTTCTTTAAAGGACTTTAGATCCACATTATTACAACTATGAATATACTGACTATTATCCCACATTCCTTTCACATTTCAATGCATCAATGTTAGAAGAGCTGATTTTCATTACAGAACTTATTTGTCCACTTACCTGCAAACAAAATACACACCATATCTTGTTCCTGTACAAGATTACAAGATATTTTAAGCACCCTTGATTATCTAATAACATGGGAAAGAGAAGGACTAAGGTCGCAGTCAATGATGCATTGCTTTTCACTTCTTAGAGAAAAGGGCAAGCACCTCTTGCACTTGAGTATTATTAATATATGTATAGAAACAAGCAAACGCAATGCCAAACATTGGCATTGGAAATTACGACACTGAATTGGAACCTTTGCAGTATTGGATCATCAAATACTACAGCAACACTACATTAAGAAGAAATTTAAACTTTGCTACACTGAGAACATATAAAAACATTAGAATAAAGTAGGAACGAATTGCATGCGCTAGTAGAAATTCATCCTTTCTTTCATAAGTGACTTAAATGAATGGGACTGATACGGCGTAAAGCACCCTTTTTAGAATGATATGTAGTATACTTGTAACAATTCTGCAAAGTGAGTCTCAAGCGAATCACTGGCTGCCATGATACATGCGGTGCAGCCTCCTCAAATCCCAATAAATTTTGGCCTGTGAGAAGTAGCTGATGATCCTTGCTGGGCCAGAAAGACTTGCCTCCACGAGGTTCCTTAGGAATGATTCAGAGGGCGAAAATCCACGAGTGAGAATGACGAGTATCGAGCCTAACACAGGAGTGGTGGTAATCAAAAAAGTGCCCTTCTTGATGCCAGACATAGCGATTTTTGCAACTGTCTCTGAAGGTTGAGAATAATTTGGGTTGTAAAATGAGGCCACCTGCATTCCTGCTTTTATCTCGTCCATATTGTCCGCTGAAACAGATTTAAATGTTGCACAATTAGAAGCAGATCGTTTCATGTCAAACAACTTCCGACAGACCAGGGATTGGCATGCACAAGGCAACTTCCCCATGAGGAACATCTGTGGTGACGATCATATATTCCGGTGAAAGTTATCTGTAAGTATTGGTTCACTCACCAGCATTCAACATCGGTGTGTTGACAAATCCTGGACACACCAGACTAACGCGAATGTTGTAAGGTGCAAGCTCCAAGCGCAAACACTCCGCTACGCCCTTGATGGCATACTTGGTTCCCGTGTACACTCCATTGCCATACAACCAGCACTACACAGATTCGAAAAAAATTGTGGCTTCAGCAACCATCGGATCATACATTAGATTTCAAATTGAGAGAACATGAATTCGGCATAGAGTATGAGTTTGTTTTAACTCCTCATTGCAACACCCATTCTATTTCTGTAACAATGAATTAAATCCGCTGCTAATTTGCAGTGGGCGTAAGAATTACCTCTTAATTCAAATTCTAAGAGCCCTAAACTAAATTTACTTCATGTTAGGCAATCGTACAACGATATCAAGGCTATTTCTCTTATCATGTTAACGTGAAAAATCTGCAAAATTGTGACATTCTCTTACCAAAGATGCTAGGCTACCCATGAAGACGATGGAGACGGGGTGGTCGCGGCTTCGCAGCTTGAGTTGAGGTAGCACCGCGTGCAAGGCGTACACTGAGCCAAGAAAATTAGTCTGCACCACGGTTTTCATGTCTCCTGCAGACAGGTCCTCTATGAGGCCACTTATTGTGACCCCAGCATTGTTAATCAATATATCGATGGGCCTCCAGTCAAATGAATCCTTCACCGCTGTGGAAATAGCTGTGTAATCTGCCACATCTGCTGCCTGAGTTTCACATATCCATTATGAGAGATCTCAATGTCATATGTAACATTCACGAATGGAATAATTTCGGCAGGATCAATATCTGTGAAGTTAGATTATGCACGCTCTATTGCAGCATTCTATAAATTCGCCATTTCATATGAAAATTGAGACTTTCGAACATCTAAGGTTCAAGCTAATGTCTTCTAGTACCTTCACCAGCAATCGATCCTCGGAACAGTCTAGTTCCTTAAGCAAAGACGTCGCCACTTTGGTCATTCTTTCAACGTTTCTAGCCACGAGAGTAAGGTATGCTCCTTCTTGAAGAGCTTGCTTGGCTATTTCCAAGCCTATGCCACTGGAGGCACCAGTGAGAAATATATGCTTGTCGCGAAGGTTGGATATAAAGGGTTTTCTCGGCCTCAACACAAGTATAAGGCATAACGTAACTACAACGCCTATGGCAATCCATGAAAAATGAAAAGACATTTTTTAACACCTCTCCACTTGCTTTCAACGACCTGTGAGCAACAAGCGGCGTGCTTATTATTTGGGACGCTTGCAGTGCGTTACACTAGTTCTGCAAGAAAACAACGGCAGCAAACTTCATCATAATCAAAGGGCTAGATGAAAATTGGATTCATGAATAAAACAAAGTTTATCTGTGCTAGTAAGATGTTGAACGCTTCCGAGATGAAGTGAGAAGTCACATGCCGGATAGCTTAACCGCCTCGAGAATGACTCGCCTCTACAAAGAGAAGTGACCGTGCAGAATTACTCCTCAAAGCAGACTCTGAGCACAATATCCTAGGAGTACATCGAAACCAGCCACCTCCTTCAGAACACACCAAATAAGTAAACCAACAGTACTACGAAAGCAGTTCGAGTCCAGTGATCGCGAGGTCGTCTTAAGAAAAAAGTTGAATGTGAGTTCCGAAGTGCACACAAATTCGATTTTCATCAAACGGACACGTGAACAACACACGGCTTTTCGTACTAAGGCGAGTACAATGCACTAGCTTATATAGAGTGTCCCTCTTAGAACATGAACCACGTTAGGATAGACGATGCATGCTAAGGAAGGAAGCACTTCCACTACCTCGCTGCTCAATGACCAACCAGTACTTGCATTCAATGCAGAGAGCTAATCACAGCTACAATAGACACTCGAACAACGATCATCCATTCCTTCCACAGCTTATTCACTACAACAAGCACTTAAGTACTCATTACCAGCCGCTTATTCCCAATCCTCTTCGTTCTTTCCATCTCCAAAACCTAAACACCTGACGAACATGCAAGCGTCGCAACAATCAATCGCCTGGTAAAAAACTCGCAAGTTTCATGAGCAGTTGTCAAATGCAGTAACACAAATGTCAGATACCATCCACTTTCGTGTGTGAATCACTGATGACAAGTCACAATGGCAACAACTGTAGCAACGATCATTCTCTCACTCAGCTCTTATCCTTCTGATAATCTCCTCCACCCGCTGATTTTATTTTTTTTCATCAGCACAACAATTCGTTGAATCTGGCGTCCCGTCCTCCAAGGTGCTCAAGCCCTCCACCAGCACTAACTGACTTCGACGTTGACCCCTCACTGAACCAATACCTCTTGGACTTCTTCTGGATTGATCCCCAATCTACAGCAGTGACGAAAACTCATCATATCGACTGCGAATCGAATAAAATTCAAGTAAACAGGTTACACGGCGACTTATCATCCGCTCTACAAAGAATTGAAGCCGCCTTGCATTGACTTGCCTCGCCTCGGCCAGGATTTACTAATGAACATCAAGAGATAAGCTCGTTCCCCTGACATGCGATAAGATTGAAACCAAGGCGATAGCCACGCAATGATAATCTAATTACCGGAACATTTCAGCTGAAGCGTTAATCCATCCCTCGGAGTAAATCGAAGACTCAATCAAGCGAGAGAGAGCATTGAAGGAAAGCTCAATGATTCATATACACTGCTGCAATAAGAACTCCGTTTCTGTTTCCGTGACGACGTTCATCATAGCGACGCCACATTAAGGCTTATGAGCTCGGATACCGTGACGAGATCATGCCAGCAGCGGCATAGCAATTAGCAGAAAGGCAATTAAGTTCACTGAGCTCACAAGCCTCAGTGTGGCGCCGCAATGACGAACAACATCTCGGAACCAGCACAGCAATTCGCAGCTTGCAAACGAAGACAAGCGCCAGGAGCCACGGGATTGGCTGAAAATGTTCGTGGCTGCCATCGGGCATGTCCCGTTTTTTAGCACTTGCTGCCCGCAATCCAACCCCTCGCAAATATCGCATGTTTGACAAAGGATGGATGAAACCCTTGGGTGGCGATGAAAACCGTTTTCGTCTGTTCATTCGAGTGTCATTGGTTTGTGTGTCCAATAAAGTTAAAAGTGGACTTATTGAAAAAGAAAAAAAAAATTAATTTTCTGATTCTGAGAATAATCATTTTCTTGTTTCTTAATTGCAACATTTATAAACTGTTCCAGTTTGTATTTATATTTATTCTTAAGAGACCTGGGAAAAATAACAATAATAATAATCATAATCAATGTAAATGTCAATTTAACTATACAGCTAGTAAAGGATTCATTCTAAAAAATCTCACAAGTAATGTGCGTTCTTTTCTTAGTTAAAATATATCATACTTGTAATTTGGCAATTACAACTCTCGTTTTTTATTTGGACTGGTTTATATCCAATATTAAAAAATAATCGTTTATATTTTAAAATTAAGATTTTAAAGTAATTCAGTAATACTTTTAGAAACATATTTCTCAAGTATAATGAAGTGAGTACGTTTAACACCTTGCATATAAATTTAATAAACTATTAGCTAACTACAAGTGTTTTGCCATCTTATATATACTGGGTGCTCAAAGATTTTAATTCTTTAAATGATTATTAAACTAACCTTTCTTTCCTTTTTTGATATGTTACTAAAAATAAAATAAAACAAACTTGATGTAATGAAAGGTGTTTCACCTATAACTCTAATCTTTGGAATAATTTAAAAGGGGATAATTTCATAGACATATCACTTAAGCCTCTAATAGAAACATTAATAAAAAATTCTAATAAAATTTTTCTTATATATATATATATATATATATTGAATAGAAAGCATTTAAGTGATTTCAAAATATGATTCAAAAACCTAAAATAATGCAAAAAAGAATAAGAGATCAAAATAAAGGATGGAGTGTTTTAAAAGAATAATAATATAAAAATTAATTTGTATTGTTTTACACACACTAACATATCAGAACATACACACACATACATACAAAAAATAATAATAATAATATTTTATTGTATGATATTTTAGTCCTTGCTCATACAATCAAAAAGTCCTTTTAGCAATCAAAAACTAACATGTATCATCAATTCACAACCAAAATAGAACTCATCAAAGCCCTAACCATGGCATCAAGCTCCGCTATTAGGGCTACGTGGCATCAACAAGGGGCATGTGGGTCCCATGCTTGAGGCGCACGCTTATGCTCGCTTGCCACATAGTCTTGTGCAGTCTGTGGCTGCGGCGATGTTCGAGCTGTGCTTGCGCCCCAGGACTTCGGCGATGAAGACAATCCATGGCCACTTACCTTAACCCCGAAGCAGGAGCAATAGAGCCATGACCACGTTCAATGCTCAACAACCTGGGTGCATGTAGCGTTGCGGTGCCCAGTCTCCGCTTCACAGACCTTCCGCACGTGGAGAGCAGGCCTCCTTTATGACTCGGGACTTGCGTGGCGGTTTCCTGTCGGAATGCTTTAATGCTGCGAAGCTGGACAGATTACGAGTCCTTTCGGAGCCATAGTGGTGGAATCCCCATGGTGGGTTCAAGGTCGGCGGATCGGATTACTCTCTCCGCCTTTTTGCATTGCAGCCTTGACAGCTTTTCCAGCCGAGGATGGTTATTGTTGCATGCTTTTGGTCTGTCGGGTAGGTGAGGAATCGAGTCGGAGGACCACTTCATAGAGATCAGAAACTGGATTTCGAAAACGATGGCGTAGACGCTGGTCTGGTTGTGTTGTGTTGCAATTCGTCCACTGGAACGATGTTTTTTCCTCAATTAGGGTTTGTTGGGAGGTGCTTTTCGGGAATGTTCCAGGCCAGAACTCTCAACTACCGAGAGCTCCACCCGTTCTGCTTAGTATTGAGATGCATACCTTGCAACTGACAGCAAATTTTAGAGCAATCGAAGCTCTTTGGCTGGATTCGTTCGATTGAATCACTCACATTAATTTCGCTCGTGCATTGGCAGTTATGGCGGAGGGTTCCGTGGTCTCCGCCGGTCTGTTACAGAACACAGAGACGGATCAGGTTCTCTCGCGCTTCGTCGACGAGGTGAAGTGGATTGAATGGAAACGTACTCGATTCATGTTCGTCTGCACTTTTGCGAACGGCGTTGAGGCAACTCAGCTTTGTTGCACACACACCCTATTGGAATGCCACCGAAAACGTTGCACGTGATGTTGGCATCATGTTTTTCTTACGATGTTGTTTCAAAGAGGTAGCATCGTCAGGACTGGACTTGTGGGTTCAATTCCACAACATTGTTGCCTCTAAATGTGGCCGTCAGCGAGAGGAATAGAAACTTTAAGGAAGCAAGAAAACACGTAGAAATAGAAACATAAAATATAATGAAACCAACATCCATTTTTTGGATTGGATAAATCATCGCAATCAATTTCATGCTCCAAACTAAGATTCTTGAATTGAAAAGAAGCGTCTTTGTTTCAGATGCAATACTCTTCGCCCGCTACGTTTATGCTAGGATTTTATTTTACTTTATCGACATGTGTGCTAACCACTAAAAGATATCAAAAAGCAAAGAAAAACAATCAGAAAAGTTTTTGGTTGTATCTACAATCTGTTGTAACATGTGACTTGGGAGATTTAATTAAATTTTTGAGGTGAGTTCTTGAAAAGAAATTAAAAAAGGTGATTCTCAGATAACGCCCAGAGATTACAATCTATGAAAGATATTACTATTCATTCATTTCGATCATCGAAACTACATCGTTGATGGTATGTGTTGGATCGCGATTGCGGCCTCGATTGCTCGCGGGAAGCGTAACGAGATGCATGACGTTGTCGCCGAAGGTTCTTATCGCACCGATTTAGAGACGCAGCTGCAGGGGTGGGCGGGGAAGAATTCGCGAGACGTGATGGGTTTTTGAGGTCGCAGCAGGGATTTGTGGGAATTTTCTGTAGGGTTTTTGTGTGGGGGCTTAGGGTGTATGACAATCGGGAAGAGATGGAGGTGCCGAGCAGCAAACTGCCGAACATTAGGCACCGAACGGTGAAGACAAACGGCATCAGCATGCACATTGTAGAGCAAGGCGAAGGGCCCATGGTGCTGCTCCTCCATGGATTCCCCGAATTCTGGTACTCATGGCGCTTCCAGATCCCCGCTCTGGCCGAGGCGGGGTACCGCGTGGTGGCGCCCGATGTGCGAGGCTATGGGGAGACGGATGCCCCCAAGAACCCGCATGTGTACTCTTCGTGCCATCTCGTGGGTGATTTGGTCGGGCTCCTGGACGCGCTCGAGGAGAAGCGCGTATTCGTGGTGGGACATGACTGGGGCGCCAAGCTTGCGTGGGATCTTTGTCTGCTGAGGCCGGATGTTGTGAAGGCCGTGATCTGCTTGAGTGTTCCGTTCTTCCCCCGGTCGCCTAAGCAGAGCTCCATTCGGGGATACTACGAGTCCGTCGGGGAGGGCTTTTACATGTGCAGGTGGATGTTTTCTACTCTAAATGATATGATTCTAAAACTAGGTCCAGGTTGTGTCTCCTGCAATTGATGTTTAATGTTGTTCTCCGGTGGCGAGTGAGTGTTTGCCTAGAAACACAAAAATTCTTTTAGTCTTCGGTTCTTGTCAACACACAAGTGATGGGTAACCGAATGGTTCACGAGAAATTTGCACTCTTCCATAGTTTCGTGAATCATGCACGCCATGGCCGTGTGAGAATAGAGATATGGTATGTTGATCGAAAGGATAATTGCCATAAATCTGTATGAGCGTAGAAAACGTCGCACATTTTAAACAGGAGTTTGTGTGAAGAGGTGTGCCAAGTTAGGACGATTATGGACAAAACACTTGCCTCGAGATACGATGCCACGAAGTATGCAGTATTCTTTCTTGCCCACCGTCCAATTTAGTTCCAGTACCACATGGCGACCCATGACGATTCTGACACACAGCTTGTTGCTCGTTTGGGACCATTTGCAGATTCCAGAAACCTGGTCGTGCAGAAAGGGACTTTGCACGAATCGGGACAACTGCCACCCTGTCCAAGCTCCTTTTCCCGCCACGAAACAGCTTCATTGCCCCAAAAGATAAGGAGCTGATGGAGTCGATTCCCATGCCGAAGAAGCTGCCTGCATGGATATCAGATGCAGACCTTCGGTACTATGCACAGACTTATGAGAAATCTGGGTGGACTGGCGCCCTGAACGTCTACCGCGCCATCGAAAAGAGCTGGGAGCTGCAGTCGCCGTGGACAAATGTGGGAGTGAAGACTGTGGCATTGTTCATTGCAGGTGACAAGGACCTTGTGATGGGGTTTCCTGGAGTGAAAGCATATGTAAACAAAAAATTTAAGTCCTATGTTCCCAATTTGAAGGAAATAGTGATGCTGAAGGGCGGTCACTTTATACAGCAAGAGCAGCCAGCAAGAGTGAACGAGCTGATTATCGCATTCCTAAATGAGCAAACCTTGGCCTCGAGCTCCAGATTGTAGGATTCACTCGTTTAGGTTTCAAAGAGACTCTTGCATATATATATATATATATATATATATTTGCGTCACTAATATTTCAAAGTCAGAAGTGCTGTGAATTGAACCCTTGTATATATGCATTTCATACCTGAGATCTGGTTGTCCCTTCATTTTATTATTGAGAATTGAGAATTTGGTTTGTTGAAACTTGAACAAGATGTGCACAACATAGCTAATGTCGAATTACCGGAGAAATAAAAGTTCCAAGTGAGCCAAAGTCTACAATGTAGGTTGATTTTATAGTTCATTGCGGAACTTCAGAAATCAGACTGTCATCGAATATTCACACAATGCGATCCCACTTCCAACCCTATGAATCAGCGTTATTACAGAGAAACTGTAGTCTTCCGCAAGAAAATCCCTAGTTTGCAAGCACTATGTTACAAAAGCTCCATTTCAAAACAAACTGGACAATGAGACCGCAATCACAACAATATGCAGAACTTTAGTAATGCTGTACCCAGATAGGAAAGAATCAAGCTTACGATGTCGACTGACTAATCACCTACTCGTTACAGTCAAATCGGTTTCGTATGATAGGCTTTTAATATGTTCTTGACGTGTCCCTTCAGATTCTTCCGAGGAAAATTGACAGGTTGTTTCGTTTAATTGATTTCTGTTGATAATGAAACACAAGTCATTCTTGACCGTCTAGTGTTGCCAAACATAAAAAATTTGAACGAAATTTTCAGTTTGATTCGAAACAACCCAACTTATACCACCCACCTCATCATTTCACAAGTCAAAAACGGAATTTGAGTCATTTATCACGTCAAAAAGGTGTATCTTCTCATTGACAAACTAAAGGTGATTGAACAAACATGGGTAGCCTTGATGGTAAAGGCTCATACGAAGTATGTCACTTGGGCAAAACTGTGGAATGCGTTGTGAACCTGCAGCAAACTGACTCTCATTATCCTGCGTAAATCCTCACGTTCTAAATTCAATGCAATCTCAAGCTTTTGATAAATACAGTGCAACGTAAACCACGATACGCCTTACGACCTGCATACCTCACCGCCTAACACCAGGCCACCGAAGCGGCAAGTAGCAGCATATAGTTGGTTGGGTAACTAGAAGTAAAGTAGCCGGGAAGGCCTCCAAATTTAATTCACGTTGTTTTTTGTCTTCATACTCCACGAATCCATTGCTGGTCGTGATAGTTAGTGTGGCCAAAATGAAAAATTCTGTGAGCAAGAATTTCGGCGAATTCAATACGAAAGCATTCTCCTAAGAAATTCCTAACACATAAAGCTTGCTGTTTCGCACTAACCGCTTGCACCATAGAACAATCTAGTAGCAAGGAGGAGAACAAAGGTGGCAATAATCATGAAATCGGCAGATCAATCAAAATAAAAAAATAAATGAAGGATAAACGCAGTACACATACCGAGGCATGTAAGCTTTTAAACCAAAACGCCTTGAGCAGCGCTTTCCTTCCCAGACATTGTCGGCACAACATCATCGCCTTTGCGCACCTTGATCTTGTACTTAGCCTCGAACTCGGCGAACTCCTTTGTTTTCTTCTCCATCGCCTCCATGAGTCGACTAATCACTTCTTGCAAACCTTCCTTGTTTCGATTCACAGCGGGCAGCACCTCCCCCACTGTGCGCTCAACCAAAACACCTCCGATCATGCGAAAACACTTCCTACCCGGGTCCAGCGGCTGGATGGCGTTGATCACTAGCTGATGCTCATTGAGCTCCTGCTCTAGCTCATTAATCTTACTGTACAACTGATTAAGCTCGGAACGCATGAAATTCCACTTCCCTGCCACTGCTTGCTCGCTCATCATCTCCATTTTATCCGCCCCGGTTTCCGCCATCCCTCTACGACACCTCTCCAACAATCAATCCAAAAATTCGGCCCTCTACAATCGACCCCTCCAAATTCGAAACCGCCTCCGTCTTGGTCAGGAAAATAAAAACCCTAACACATAACCTACCCTCAAAAACCCTAATAACAAACCCCAGAGAAGATTTAATTAATCCAAAGCAAAATTGCTCAAAGCGAGGAAATCTTCAAACCACAACGTGTACGTCCCTGCAACCGAATTCTCCAATCGAAGCTCCTCGCAAATCCAAAGAAGCCGTACGGCATCGGTCGGCTCTGGCCTAGAACGGCAACTGCAAAACGGGACATTCACGGGGACGTTCAAACGCAAATGAGCAGGGGAAATGAATGAATGAATGAAAAAACTGAGGTGAGATGGAAGTGCCGTGATGGATGACCATTGGATGAAGACCTCCAACTCCGATCCTCAGTGTGGATGTCGATGGGCGAAGTGGTCATGGGGGTGGCTTTGGGTCCTGTGCCCGTGGCTACAGTGGAATCGTTTTGCGACGAAGTCATAATCCAGGGAAAAGTTACTTGAATTGACCACCTCTTTCCATTGTGCCCATGCATCGACCAGTGTGGTTCGCTTTAATGGATGAATTTGTGAGCCGATGGTGGATGTATGAAATTTGAGCGGATGGTTACGGATGAATGATGTCAACGTGATGAGCGGACTTACCCCATGCCCGAGCCTTTTGACTTTCCCCACCAAGGCTTCAAATGTGTGTGCTAGCCAAACTTTGCTATCATAAGAAGAAGTCTCTAATTGCTACAATGCAATAGATCCTCTTTATCACCCACCTCACAATGATCATATGTTAATAACCATACTTTCTAATAAATAAGGAACCATAACTATGATAATAATTCAACAAATGAACAATGTTTATTTGAACCTGTGCAGTAGCAAATTTGTACATCAATACATATTGAATTAAATCTAGAATGTTTTTTCACTACAGGGGAATTTTTCTGATGATTTCATTAAACATGTTGTCTTTTAAATTTTTAAATTTTATTTATTTATAGAGCTATTATAACAAGTAACAATATTATCAATTAATATGACTTGTTTCTAATTTTCTTTTGAGATACTAAACACATCAGAATCTTAACTTTTAACAATTTTAATGCACAGTTTCAAGTATACTTATTTATGTTAATTTATGATTGTAAGTTTCACTGACTTTTTGAAATTTTTTTCTTATTTATTTTATATGAAAAAACAACTGTCAATCAATTTTTCAAAACATTTTAATGATCAGATTTAAGTCCGAAGTCCCAAGTAGTCAATTTTATGTTGTAAAAAACAGACTGCAAATTTGACACACCTTTTTATTGCTGCATTCTTATATATATATATATATATATATATATGTATGATTCCATGAATCACAATGACTCAAAAAAATTCAACAAAAAATTTGGTGTCTTTCTGAAATTCTGAAATAGAGTGCAATATTTATGCTCTCATATCATGGATAGAAAGGTTTAAATTGTGTAAAGTTAGTTGCATGAAACTTTATTCATTCTTTTTCAATAGTAATAGACATCATGTTAAATAATTGGATGCCTTGTGATAACATAAGTTATTTTCAAAGTAAAATACAACAGAAAAAAGGTTTTGACATACTCAACACATGAGTACATCAATAAAAAAATATATGTATATATTGTTATTTCAATTTATGGTATGTAATTTAGAATATGTTGATACTTTCTAAATTCATCACAATCTAAACTTAGATTTTATTGAATCTTATGAACAAGATGGTTTATCAGAACATGTTTTAAAAAATCAAAAACCACTAAGCCTGAACTATAAGAATTGAAATTTAAAATAAGTTAAACATGGATGATGAAAGGCTTTGTGCGAATTCATGATACAAAATCTATTACTTTTTATTACATCAAAGTGAATATGGGATTTTAAACTAACGTAACATTTCATTCTTATTCCAAGTCTTAAGATATTTAGTATCAATATTCAAAACTTTTTCAACTAAAAAAATGTAAATACTGGTTTGTTTTGTAAAAATAGATTTCTGCCCATTTATGCATTATTATATTATGGCTTATTTTCATCTATCATCCTGAATAAATATTGCAGCTTTTCAAGTGAATAAAATATAATAATAGTTTCAAAGAATCAATTCAGTAAAGAAATGTACATGTTACAAACTAACATTTAGGAACTGTGTGGATATACACAGAGAGATAAACAAATGCCTCTACTGTAGATTTTGTAACTTTGAATTCTAGTATTCATTCCCAATGTGTTCAAACCCAAATGTTTGTGGCTACATACAAATGGAAAGTTTCAAGCAAAACCAAATATATATACAGTTCATAAATTTATTAACAATACTTTCAAAGAGTCACTGATTGAAGAGTATGATGATATAGAGAATCATGGTATTGATCTATGAGGCTTCAGATGCTATATATACATACATATGTACATAAAGACTAAATATGAAATGCAAATAAGGTCCGAATTCAGCATGCATGTAAAGCTCATATCAAGACAAAAACCAGTTTGAAACAGAATATCTTACAAACAATTTTCTTCTAAAAGAAGCATTCATGTCTACACAAAGGTTTGAACAATTTTAAAAAAAAGATAAAGATAAAGTACAGAATGCAATTCTAGAAAATCTAAGTTCAAGGTCACTAGAACAAGCATAACACTTTCACAAAATACTGTATACATTTATTTTTCTTTGTTTTGATATACAGTGAAGATTGTTTTTAGTATAGTTCTTTTCTATCTTTATTCACATCATACATAATTTTAGGCATTGGATAAAATTTTAAATCCATCATAGATTTTCAACAACCTTTTAAAAGTATGTTGATCTTACATTCTTAAAATAAATGTACTGTGTATCTGTACTTAATATAAGATATATTTATTTCAAAATAAAACTTATGATTAATTTAAGGAAAATACAGTAATAAATTATTTTTCTTGTAGGTTTCATATTCTTTCTAGTTATAATGTATGAAATTATATATATATATATATATATATATATAACATCAATCTTGACATATTATGTATATTCTTTACAAACTCAATCCATGTTTTAGACACCTTTTTAAAAGTCACCAAGTTACCACATACTCTTTGAAAGGTTCTATATATTTATAGCTATTTAACATAAACACACATGGATATTGGAATAACTAGCATGAATAATAGTAGTACTCAGACAGACAATTGTTCATAATGTCAACAACATTTCTGAATTTTGTTTGTATTTTGGTTTCATATTCTTCATGTGCTTTTGGATAGCAGACATAATATTTAAAATACTCTAAGCTTTTCTTTTTCTTTTTTATTTTTTTCCTATTCATTTTTCTCATTGCATCATTCAAAATATGGTATTGTATTGTATAACATTAAGATACATTCTTAATATCATTGTATAATTTTTTAGTCAGGTTTTGATATAGTGTTGCAATTTTTATATTTTTCTACAAGTGATTGTATGTTTCTATTTATTTGAAATTATTTTAGAGTATACAATTTATTACATTGTAAGAAAATATGTAATTATTTCAACTTTACAGAATCTTGTGTACAATTGATAAATAATTGTTTTGAAATCTATTTGATTAACTGTGTTTTATGAACAACCACGTAGACTATACCATATTAATACAAACCAGTAAATTATTGAAAGTGAATAAATAACATTTGTTAAAATAATTCTTAACTAACATACTTTTATTGCAAATTATTCATAATATTTAAACACTTGAAGTTATTTCATATACTTTTTATCATGAATGCTTTGATTTCACAAATGAAGAATTTTTATATTGGAATCCATGAATGATTAAGAGAGATGAGTGATATGTTTTGACTTGTGAGTTCTCAGCTTATATGCCATATAAATTTTTGAAATACATATAGTATTTTTAGTTAACTATCCATTGCTAAGCTAATATGATGTTTTTTTCAATATAACACATTATACATGTCTACTTATAATGTACAATCAAAATTCATTACTCATACATCAACAAATAATTTATTGTATTGTGTTAATGGTTAACTTTCCAAAAGGACACCATTATCAAAACGTTTTTCATAATACAAGAAGACGTTTAGTTTTATTGAAATAATATAAAATATAATTATAAAACATTTATTCATTTTCTATTTTATTTTTCTGAGAATATATATGTAGAATATTATTTCAATAATAATGTTAATTCTCAAACACACGTCTGATAATAAGTTTGAGTGTTGAAATCAATATTCAACTATACTTCTTTGAGAAAAAATAAAACGATTTAAAATGTAAAACACTAATATACAAATACTGTATATATAAGTATATAAATATACTTAATATTTTTATTTTATTAAAAATAATACAATGTTTATCAGTGCATGAAAATACAAGTTTTTTCTATTTTGATGAAATCATATTATGATTGATTTTCTTTAAATTAGAAAAAAAGGGTGGCATTTTACATGAATATGTTAAATATCTACAAAAATTATTTATTGAAATTAAATGATAGTTAAAGAAATGAACTTTGTAATAGTGGTATTTCACTCTTAAACTGCTAAATAAAATTAACAAAATATCTGGTGCAAATACCTCATGGTACTATATATATCATATCTAATCAACATACGTTTCAAAAATTTGTCCCTAAAAATGTTGGTGAAAGGTGTTTGAAAAGCATATGATATACTTTAGAAGAGAAAGTCAAGAGATTCCCATGAAAACTGAAGGGTCCAAAGCAAAGTTTGTTGCCTACCAAAATGCTAAAATCCCATGAAGAACCCACAAAGACTATGATAAACATGAATGTGTTATGGTGTATTGTGGAGGAATGATTTGCATGGCATCTAGAGGCGGGGACCAACGAGGCTGGGAACAATCCCGATTCACACGGCAGAGGAAGGAAGAATAGGAGGCAGGAAGGAAGGGCACCAAAGCATGGCCAAGTTCCCTTCAAAGGGGGCATGGGAACCCGTTCGGGAAGAAGTCGTTCACCAGTGGGGTACGCCGAAAGAACTGACAACGACTCTGGAAAAGAGAGGGAACGGCGGGAGAGTGCCCACGGTCAAGGGAGGCGATAAAAGGTAACAGGTGACCATCGAGCAGCCCGGGTGACCGGGCGGGAAGACGACGCAAGGCAGACAGGAGTGAGAGGAGAAGGCGGGGAAGCTCGGGGCCCATATTTGGTGCGTTTTGAAGCGAGTTGGGCTGGCCATGGCGTCCGCCTACCGCTAGCTGGAGGAATTAAAAACTTGGTCGGCAAGCGGATTGGGCGAGAACGGATTTCTGCGGTTCCGGCGAATGCAGTCCCAGGAGTTGGGTGGGTCTGCGTTTGTTGGGTTCACAGGGGTGGGTGGTCGTAAGAAAGCGGAAAGGTTCGTGCTGCGATGTGCAGGGAATCAGGGTTTGCCTGTGACAGTGATGTAGGGGAGTTTTAGGGTGCGTTGTGAGAGTGCTAGGGTGCGTTTCGGGCGTTTTCTGTTTATTGAATTGGTGGGTCCAAGGCGGAATAAGTGGGTTTGAAGGGGTGCCAGTGTGGGTGTGTATGGACCGGAGGGTCTTGCCGGCCTTGGGAAGGACGTTGCTCAAGGAGAAAACGCGGAAGGGTTAGGGGAGATACAGTGGTGGGAGCTCGTGGGTGATTTTTGGTGGCAATCATGTCTAAGAACAAAGACAAAGAGGGGGAGTTGATCGATATTGGCAAGAAGCTGGGGAAATCGCAACCGAAGGATGCGCTGGTCAAGCTGCTTGTGGTAAGTAGCTACGTTTTCAAAAAGGGAAATATTTTCCCTTTTAGTTGAAAATTATCATGGAGTCTGTTTTTTTTTTTTGATACAGTTGAGAGTTTTAGTGCATTGTAGTCGCCGCGGGTGACATAGCAATAATTTTGAGTAGCACTTGGGCTTTGGGTGTCCTTGTCTCCCAAAACTCAGTACTTTACCGATAAGGAATTATATAGGGAATGAAGCACCAGGTAGCACTTTGGCTCAGCAGAAGGTTCGGATGAGTTTGGAGAAGGAAATTGTTCGATTACAACTGCCGTTGGAATGCTTTTCCCAAGGACTTAAAAAAAAATGGTTGGGGAGGTTTCTATATTCCTCTAACTTCATGGAGCATCAGAGGGGTGCAGAGGCCAGGAAAACACCTTTTTTGTTATTGTTATCGTTATTATGCCGCTGCACCTGCGATGTAAAAGTTGGTCAATGTGCAAACGAGGGACGATAGTGTTCGTGGAGTTGTGTTTATCAATAATAACATCGCGGATTCTCGAATATACAAAAGATACTGGTAGTATTTGAAAGCCTTAGAAAGGTTATACAATGTGAGTCTGCACATGGGGTGCTTGAATTCTTGCTGGTTCCTTTCAGTCTCAACAGAAACTTCTCAGCCGTTATTTGCATTTGGGACTGCAGTACCGAACCAGTTCCTTGTTAGGTATATTGTAGAAGTAGTATGCAGAAGCTAGATGTTATTTGAAAAAAGTTCTAATGTAGTTAAAATGAGCATATTTCAGTACGGTATTTTAGCCAAAAATACTGTCATAAAACCCAAGTGGAAGCAACATCATTACCTTAACAGGGGTTTGAACAGTATCTGTGGACACTGAAATGGTATGCTCGGTGTAAGCAATCTTAGGTAGGGTTTTGACTCAGGCCATTCTTACGTAGATACTAAGTTGCCATCATTTCCGTCAGCTGTCTGATTCGAAGCATAGTCCTCGTCTCTTGTTAGTTGCGTTTTTATGGGTTTCATCCGTAACAGTCCTTGCTCTTTAGTGTGAGTATTTTCAGTACTCGCACTTTTTACTATGTCTGGTCTCCTATCCTTTTGGTTAATATATTTTAGGACTGGCCGTTTCACATGTTGGGAAAATCCTTAGGGTTTGAATTTCATCCTTACCGGCTGTGGTTTCTACCCGTCCGCGTAGTCTTTTACATCATTTTCGGTGCAGTTTCTTTTTAAATGCATGGATGTTTTCGGGTATCTTCTGCTCTTTTCTTTTGAAATCTTCTTCTTATCATATTCCTGTGTTCATGCGTTCTTTGAAAAATGTCACTAGATGAGTGTTCTGCATGGTAATAAGATGTGTGAAGTTCAGTAATTTGACTATATCTTGCTCTTTTATTCTTGCATTAAAGTATTCTTGCCGCAGTGGACATTTTTTTCTGATTTCTTGGCCGCTGCACTTTTCTATTCGAATACTATTGCCTTTGTGTCAACGAGATTTTAACGGAGTCATTTTCTGCACTTGCAGCAATCTTCAGCTTTACTTGCAGAATTGGATCAATCGCCCGCACAAAGCACTCACAATGCGATGAAAGGATGTTCCGAAGCTCTAGTGTCTCCCGCTTTGTTGAGACACAAAGACAAGGAAGTTGGGTTGCTTGTTGCCATCTGCCTCAGTGAAATTATGAGAATCGTGGCTCCTGATGCTCCTTACAGTGATGAAACTCTGAAGGTAATTTTGTTTTCACGTTTCCACATAGCACTCTGGAGCCTCTGCGATGTTCTTGCTCTGCTACCGAAAATGCCTTGTAGAACAGTTCTTCTTTGTGTATATTTTTGAGATATCTGTTGCCTTCTAGCTGATACGCTGCATTTCGGGCTCTCATTATTTCAAGCTCAATAACATAGCTCATTTGGTTGGTTTAATCGCAGGAGATATTTCAACTTATTGTGACCAATTTCAAAGGCCTTGATGATGTAAACAGCCCTTCATTTGCAAGGAGAGTGAATATTTTGGAGACAGTTGCGAAGGTCAGGTCATGTGTAGTGATGCTGGATTTGGAATGCGATGATCTTATATTGGAGATGTTTGAGATCTTCTTTGACACTGCAAGGTGCGTATGAATCACCTAATTACATAAAATTTCTAAGACGACACATTGGTGTTTCTGTATCTTTCCTCCGCTTTTCATCCTATTCCTTATCGTAGTCAGGGTCTCGTAAAGCTCTGCTTTTGTGAGACTACTGATATAGCTGTAGGTGAAATAAACACATACTCGTGTTAACTTTGGCAGTGTTGATCATCCTCAAAATGTCTTCGTGGCAATGAGAAATATCTTGAGTCTTGTTTTGGAGGAAAGCGAAAAGATTCCCACTGAAATTCTGGAGGTCATTCTCAAGAATTTGTTGAAGACAAACAAGGTTTGTTCTTTGAAAATTAAAACTAGTTGGGTTGTTTCTCACGTCATTATCTTAGTAACTTTTAGTGTACGGTATATATTTTCTGACTCATTTAACGATTACTTGTATGAATATCATTTTGTTCAATTTTGTATTTGTCTTCCTTCTCTTCTTCTGTATTTTCCTGTCAGAATTGACTGTTACCAATCTTCGCCGCGGGTAATGCTCCATTCACTTCCGCAATTAAGTGTTGTTTTCGCTGAAATATGCATTGTATTTGATGTGATTGTTTTCTTCGGATTGTTTTTGTGAACAGGAGGGATCAGCTGCACGCAAATTGGCAATTGCAGTCATAGAAAGGAGTGCTGACAAATTGGAGCCTTATGTGCGGAGCTTTCTGACATCTGTTATGGTGGAAGGGAAGAGCTTCAAGAGTGGACTTCATAAGGATCATCATCAAGTTATATTTGAGCTCTATGGCTGTGCCCCTCAGTTGCTTTCAGGCGTCACCCCTCACATTAATGACGAGCTCGTGGTACAGTCCATATCTCTTGTTTTGTAATTTGATCATGCGCTTTGTTTGCGTGATTGCATTTCCCTCCGAGGTTCTTGCAAGTTTCTCACACGGCTGCTTGACTCTAGGCTGATTCATCCAACACTACTAAAATGTGCTAGTGTTGAATTGCAGAAAGATAAAGTAGACGTACGTTTAAAAGCAGTTGAACTCTTAAGACGACTGTTCGCTTTTCCAGGCCGACAATTCGCACAAGATTATCCACTTGTGTTTTCAGAGTTTCTGAAGCGGTTCAGTGATAAAGTAGCTGATGTTCGAGTAGCAGTGGTCAACTGTACTAAAGCCTATGTGGAGGCAAATCCTTCGGGCGAGCAAGCCAATGAAATTTTGGGTGAGTTTTTAAAATAGATCATTGGTCTGTTCAGGCAAGTCCGGCTGGGTCTTGGTGCATATCCTTGTATCATCTAGATCGCGAATGAGAAACGAAGGCATGTAAATAGGTGGATTTCTCGGTTATCATGTATATTGATTAAGACTGCTTTCTTGACCACAAATCTCGTAAAAATTCGTTTAAAGTTTGGACTCTTCTCAGTACCATTGCTTGCTGGATGTGTTGTACGCTTGTGAGTTGTGTTGTGTTGTGTTTTTTGAGCATCATAACTATGAATACCATGGATTTTATTCTTTTATTCATTTTTGAACATTCGTGGAGATGTACATTTGCTGTCTTCTAATTTGGTGTTGATGACGCTGTTGGGTTTGCAGCTGCATTGCAAGATCGACTTCTGGATTATGATGAGAAAGTCCGTGTGGCTGTGGTGAAAGCTTTCTACGACCTGGCTATATCTGATTTGAAGTGCGTTCCAGTTGATGTATTGCGCAAAGTTTCTGAGCGGATTCGGGATAAGAAGGTACTTAATTAGTGCTTTATAGTTTACATCTGTGAAATCTCAATGTATTGCTTTGAGAATTTAAGCGCTGAGTTTCTCTATCTTCTAGCCAAGTAGATCTTAGCTTTACCATGCTAAATATAAAACTCCAGAATTCTTCAACTTGCTTCTGTGAAGTTTTTTTTCACTGCCTTCCGCTGACAGTGTGCGCAGAAAATAAGAACATCACTAATTGGAGAACCAACTGTTGCAAATAGATTAATGTGTCATTTTTGTCAGTGCAACCGACTTCTAATCCGCAGTATGCTTGCTACTCATTTCGCAATTCTCTATGTACAGCCTGGCGTTCGAAAGATTGCTGTGTTGAAGTCGCTGGATCTGTATAAATCTTACTGCACCAAATGCATTGAAGGTTCTATAGCTCTTGATAAGGAGTATGAATGGATACCGGGCAAGATTCTACGTTGCTCAAACGATAAGGAGTATGTTGCATACTTTTACAATTCATGTGGAGATCTTTGTTGATTTACTAGTATGTTTAATTTTGTACATTAAACTGAGGAAGTCCATTCACTTCTTGGCAAATATGGACCTCAATGTAATTAACTATTAAGCGTATGTGTGATGTGAGCTTGTCGAGCCTATTGTCATGTGCATAAACTTGAAACTGGATCGTTAAGGGTACTCCACAATAATCTTTAGGTCACTGAATCCTTCACGTAGGCTGGTTAGTTACACCCATAAATGGTTCGTCCCTATCGTTGACAGTGACCTTTGCTTGACAGAATTTATGGCTTGGAGATTGTTCTCACGGAGCAGCTCTTCCCAGCTACACTTCCAGTGGATGAGCATGCAAAACACTGGGTTCTTGCTTTCTCTACTTTTGACGAAAGTGAGAAGAAAGCGCTCCAGTTCATACTCCTTCAGAAACAAAGGTTAGTATGACGATCCCACTGGTTCATGGTACGATCCATGCTAGAAAAATAAATGCAAAATTAGAGATTGTTTTTCCTCAAGGCTTGGATTGAAGTCTTTCAGCTTTGTTGTTTCTCAGTCCTGTTATCAATTCATATACACATATCATAGAGAACTTTGAGCTTCTGTCGGAGCACAGCAATTACAAAATATCAAGGCATCATTCTTAGTCATTTGCTTAGGTCCGGAGCATTTGGGCTGACCTGCCACATGTTTAGTCCCTCCGCTTTTTATTCAAGCGGCGCTCCTTTGAACTGAACGGCATTTATGTATATTAGGTCGTAGTTATTTATAGTACACATTGTTTTTTCACTCTTTTCAGCATCGGCGTACTGATCTAACATTTGTTTCATAATAAATACATGAAGCATTTTTTAATTGGATATTTCTTTGCAGGCTGCAGCAAGAGATGCAGGTCTACTTGGGCATGCGACAAAAAACAAAGGTAGGTTGCAGGCCTCACCCCATCGTGGTGGTGTTTTACAATAAATTTTGATCACTTTCGTGTTTTCATTTTTGGCCCATGGACTAAGTGAGTATGTTGTGCTTCTGTGTTTACTATTATACAAACCGTTTTTACATTGACTGAAGGACAACCTGAATCATATAACAGGAGGGAGATACTCCGGAGTTTGAGAAAAAACTACAGAGTAGTTTCAAGGCCATCGCTAATCAATTCGTGGACCCTCCAAAGGCGGAGGATAGTCTACAGATGTTGCACCAAATGAAGGATGAAAGTGTTTTTACTGCATTGGCCATGCTGCTTAGTCCGAACACCACCATTGCACAGGCCAACACAGCTCGAGTATGTTTAATTGTGGTTCTTTGTTTTCAGCATTACTTGGAAAAGATTCTCTCTTGTTTTTGTTTATGATCTGTGATGATGTTTTCTTTCGTTCTGTGCCTTTCTTCTTTGGCCTTTATGTGCTTGTATACTCTTTCTATTCCGTGGTTTTCGAACTCACTGATCCTACCAAGAAAGAAAAGGACTTGGATCTTATCGACCCTTCTGGGATTACGAGGAGATCAATTGGGGATGTTCACCATATTACAGCGGCAGAATTTGTTGTTGCTGGTAATGAAGGAGATAGGATTCAGTCCATGAGCAAGAATCACGTTTATCTTAACAGAATTGAACTCTAAAGCTTGATTGGCATTTTCTAATACAACATTGGAGTGTGTAGGAGGATCTGTTAAAGAAAATAGGAGTGGAGGATCCGGAGTATGACTTCATGAAAAGTCTTGCCACCAAGTGTGGCTATTTTTTCTTCAACAAGGAGTATGTGAACGCAATTATAAAAGAGGTTCTTGTTTGTAAGGATTCTGAGGACAACAAATACCTTGTTGCTACAAGTCTTTCGCTTCTTGTGGTGAGTGCAGAATTGATTATCATAATTTTGGATAGTCACTCCTCAAATACCTTGCTTGTAAAGACATTTTGCCAGGATCTTTATGCTATGAAATGACACTGAAGTTTGTTTTATACATTTGACTCATTAATTTTGTTTGACTAATGTCTAGTATATCGGAGTTCACAGTTACACATCCACTGGTCATGGAGTATGGCACCTGGAATGTTTTCAATTGTTACAAGGATCATACGAATTGTTTCTTGATATTACTGTACTTGGAACTCCTATACAAATAGAAATCTGCTGTTCTCTTTCCTGACGGACTCACTCGTCCCACATTTCTGCAGGAAATCGTCATATACTCCCCAGAGTTGCTGGCAGATGCTGAGGACGACTTGCTGACGTTATTGAAGGAACCTTATGAATCTGTTAAAGAGAGTGTTGTACATATCATGTCTAAAGCTGGTGCTTATTTCCGCAAGGAAGGACCTTCAACTGGAGGCAGAAGGTAAATAACATCCTGGACGCCATCTATTTAGATGGTTTCCACATAGAGTTATTAGTTGAGTAAGGTTGGCTGATGGTAATGGTACGTAGTGGCAGTTGAATTTAGCCGAATGATGTGTTCATTAATTTCTGATGTCTGTGCAGCAATGTTAACCTGATTCTGGAGCAACTTTGTCTAGAAGGTAACCGCAAGCAAGCCAAATTTGCGGTCTCTGCAATTGCAGCCATGAGTGCTGACTCAGGACTGAGGGCACTGTCTGTTTTGTATGGGGTAAGCTTTTTATTACTGCTTTCAGTAAAATGTCATTATTACTGTCTGTTTTGAGGATTTTTTTCTATTTGTCCTTCATTACTATCAGATAGTACTAGCTGATTCTTGTCGTAGAAGTAGTAGTAGTTGTAGTAGTTCTTCATTTTTTGTTGAATAATCATGGTCTTCTTGATGGATTTGGCAGAGACTGGTAGAAAATCTGGAGGACAATGCGCATCTTCCAACAGTTTTGCAGTCTTTGGGCTGCATTGCACAAAATGCAATGCCTATCTTTGAAACGAGAGAGGATGACATCATTAAGTTCGTTGTTCGGAATGTTCTTAGACGGACAAGTCCGCAGGTTAGAATTCTTCTTAAGTTGACAAGCTCATGTGGTTACTGGCTTATAAATAGTGCTTGCTAAGATACTGAATAGTTCACCAAATCATTCAATATTTTCCTGTAGGATATTTTGATGCATGTTGTCCCTTTATTGGGCATGTCATTAACAAAAAATCATCTGTTAAATTTCCACAGGAAGATGCTGAATTCGTCCCTGAATTTGATGTCCCTAGTGATCATGTGCTCTTGAAGGTGAGTATCGTGTTTGTGAATTGTCTACCTTTGAGATGTTTTATAATTCATCTTTGATGTTATTGGGCAGATTATTGGCGGATTTCCTTAGATCATTTGAGGTTTGTGAATATGATGTTTCTTGAAATCGATGAATTTCAGATTCATGCTCTTAAAGCTTTGGTGAAGAGTTTTCTTCCAAAAATGAATGCACACCAACGAACAAGACTTCCAGGGCTTCTCAAGGTACTTGTCAAGATTCTTGCGTGTGGAGAAATATCAGATGACGTGAAAACAAGGTAAGATATCATTGATTATTGGATATACTATTTTCGTTGTAGGAGAAGATTCATCACTTTGTTGTGCAACTTCAGCTTCTTGAAGGGACAGGCATCTTTGGGTTATTTTTATGTTTGTGATGCGTTCAGGCACATTGTGTAAACATCCGGCTATTTTGATTTTTTTCGTTCAGAAGCAGAGAGACCTGCCAGTTTTCCTAGCTGCTTAGTGAATTAGTTTTCTTGTTTTACAGTGACGCAGATAAAGCCCATCTGCGCTTGGCAGCTGCTAAAGGAGTACTGAGATTGGCTAGGCGTTGGGACAGTCAGATTCCTATAGACGTTTTCCATATGGTTGTTATGACGGTGCAGGTTTGTTTCAGTCGTCCATGATTTCTTTGATGCGACCAAGCAAATATTGTGGGACGCAATCATTTTGTTGAAGGAAAAATTGACCGTCTGCTGATAACATTTGGTGAACCTTAGAAATTTTTGCGTTATCATTTTATGTTTTCAGTCCCACATCCTTCACTATATTGCAGACGCTCAAATCACAAGAATTATGTTTTGTACACCTGCTTATTTGGAGGACATGTTATGTACATGTTAATTTAAGGATGTAGGGAATCGACATAAGTACAGATTTGAGTAAAGTACTCTCTCACAAGTTTGCTGTTTGCAGGATCAAGCAGCGCACGTTCGGCGTGCATTATTAAGAAAAATTCACTATTACCTGAAGGATCGATCACTGAATTTGAAATATGCTAGTGCTTACGTACTTAGTACGGTGGATACTGAAAAAGATATTGCTTTGGAGGTAAGTATGCGAATGTTTTTATTTTCTGGCTAGAGTGGCTGTGGTTGTTTCAGCTATGCAACTTTGTCTTGCTTGAGGCTTTTAGCAGGCTCTAGCAGGTGAATGACACTGAGGAGTGTCCAGCTTGTCTTCTGTGCTATTAGTGGACAGTGTTTCTCTGTGTGTTCTAATGTATCTCAACTCTATATCTTTGACAATTCAGGCCCGGCGCTTTATGTCCGAGTTTATAGACGATTATCGCAAAGAAGCTTACAAGGCAGTCACTGGGCAAGCTGAGAAGACAACTCTTACGTTGCATCCAGAATATGCTCTTGTTTACCTTGTACATGTTTTGGCTCACCATCCCAACTTTCCAGTAGAGTCTGGAGAGGTTAAGCCAGAGCCAGCAGCCTATGAGCCATTCTACAGGTGCATTTTTTTGAGGTTTATTTTGTTTATCAGATTCTTGGGTGCAGTCTGAATTTTCCGTTGGCTCTGAAATAGTTTGTAGTAGCTTACGACTTGCGGCGAGGAAGGTTGTGCGCATATAGTGGTGTAGTTGCTGTTTACTTTCATAGTTTATGCTCTCTGTAAGTGATGCAATGTGAGGTTGATTATGTTTGTAGTGCCTGACCAGGTTTTGTGGTGACTGAATGGCAGAGAGTTGTTGTTTTTTCTACGGGCACTCATTCACCAAGAATCAGATGGGAAAAATGAGGCTGCTAAGAAATATGATGGAGATAATGTACCTCTTATTCTCGCGATTGTACGCACTATCAAAGGATGTGAAAATGTTGTTGACAGAACGAAGACTGAGGTTCGTAGTGATTCCTGTGTGCTTTTAAGGATGATTACCAAGTTCTAAGCTTTCCTTGACCTCATATTCTGTTTTCAGTTCTACAAGCAGTACGAAGTCGATACAATTGGGATATTGGGTCTTTTGTTTGTGGATGGTGCAATCATATCATACATTACTCAATCGGTGTGCGTGAAGGTTATAGTTGGCGGTTCTTCTATATGTGGATGGTAGAGCTTGAGCGAACGGATAAAATCGGATTAGCATAGATATGTGCAGTAAGTAACTATATATAGATATGATATTGTATGGGTCAGGGTTAGGGTGGGCGAATTCTGCGACAGATAGTGAGTTGTTTAGAGGCTTCGGACTTCTTCTTAAGGTATACATGGCACATTCTTTTGTTCATCCAGTTTCAGCCGATGGCCGGAGTGACTCTGACAGCGATCGTGTATGTTCGTTGTAGACCTTATATGCAATATGTGACATTGCTATATTGATTACCAAGGACATTGCGCCAAAGAAAAGGCTATTGGAGACGTACCCAGGTGTCATTCCACTGCCAGCTTCTATGTACAAGGTACTTGAATCCGTGTCTCCTGAATATACGGCTCCTGAGTCGAAAGCACCTGTTGCAAAGGCTGCCGAATTAAACGCAGTAGAAGCGAAGGCCCATAAACCAAATGCAACTGAAGCAAAGACTTCTGAATCGAAGGCATCTGAAGTCGTGGCCTCTGAGTTAAATGCAGCTAATGTGAAGGCCGCTGAGGCTAATGAAGCTGAAGTGAAGGCCTCAGAACTAAATGCCACAGAATCCAAGCCACCCTCTGAAGCCAAGACGGCTGAATCTAATGTATTGGAAACCGTGATATCTGAAGCAAAAGAAGTCAAGGCCACTGAACCAAATGAATCCAAGGCGACCGAGGGAGATGAATCCATGGAACCTGAACCAATCGAAACTGTTGCAGCTGAAGCAAATGGATCCAAGGCATCTGAACCCAAGGAATCCACCGGACCTGAGTCAGTGGATACCGGCGCAGCTGAACCAAAGGAAATCAAGGTAACTGAGCCAGCCGAACCCAAAGAGTCCGTAGCACCCGAGCTAATGGAAACCGATACAGCTGAACCCAAAGAGTCCGTAGCACCCGAGCTAATGGAAACCGATACAGCTGAACCCAAAGAGTCCGTTGCACTTGAGTCAATGGAAACCGATGCAGCTGAACCCAAAGAGTCCGTTGCACTTGAGTCAATGGAAACCGATGCAGCTGAACCCAAAGAGCCCGTAGCACTTGAGCCAATGCAAATCGATATAGCTGAACCAAATGAAACCAAGGTGCCTGTATCAACCGAATCCAGGGCACGTGAATCAACTGAATCTAAAGAGTCTGAACTCTCTAAGTCTGAGGTACCCGAGTCCAAGTTACCTGAACTGGCTGAACCTGCATCCAAAGGCCCTGAATCAGATGTAACGGCTTCCTCAGTTGGAGAGGAAGAGAAGACTGGAGTGACTGAAGTTAAGAAAGCAGTGGAAGGGCCTTCAAAGGTGATTTCATCTTCTCTGATGCCTGTGTCTTGCAATTAATAGGTCATCGAAAATTACTTCGCAGTCCAGTCTCTGTTGTAATGAGCTGTCTTAACCTTAAACGAATATAAAGAATAGCGTCCAAGGTGTAATTGTTGCATGAATGCGGACCATCGTCCAGCTATAGTAAATCTCTCATCTACATAGTCGCTAAATTTGACATCAGTCGATCCTTTGTATTTTATAAAATACACAAGGTCCTACTGCGGAATACCTTTAGAAAGTTAGGCCGTTGTTGCTGTAGTGGTTACATATGACCTTGGAATTAGTGCGCTTATATAAATTTGAACACATTTCTCCTCGGTTTCACATGAAACTTAGTTCTGTTACGCCTAAACGTCAAATTTGGTATTTTCGCAGGTGGACGGTAGCCATCTGCCAGCTTGCTTTAATGACAAGGGTGTTTTAGCGAAATTCAAGCTTGGAATCTCCTCAAAGACTGATAAGGTAGCTTGCTATCTCTATGTGTTGGGAAACTTTCTGCAGACGTCTGTCCTGGGAAGTTAGTGTAGTGAAAGGTATTGTTTTGTACAGCGTTATGGAGTTAGCCCATATATAGCTGTCATGAAGATATGAATTATTTTTATGGAGTGACCTGATTTGCTGTTACTAGGTAACCCTGTGGAACGATTTAAGTTAATCGTTAATGTAGAGATCTCATGTAACTTTACAACGGTCGTGCACAAACCTGCCAAGCAGGTAGGATGTACTTAGCAGATTTTGTTATCCTGTGTTTTTTTTCGTTTGTATAGCCTTCCAGCCCAAGGGGTCGCAAACGAGGGAAGCGATTCGACAACGGAGAAACTGTTTCAGATGCAGAGCTGGAGATGGAAGAGAAAAGTGGACGTGAGCCTACACCTAAGAAGGGTAAACTTGGAAATGATAAATCAACAAAAGGTGCTGCAACTGTGGGAACAGGAGTTATAATTAAGGGACCTGCTCGTGGTGGAAGGAAGTCAGTGGACAAAAATGAGTCTGCGAAAAAGGCAGCAAAGAAGCCTGAAGTGGGAAAAGGACCTGAAGAGGACTTGGATGAACGGACTCCTGCAAAACGCAAACGTGGTCGGCCCAAAGGTTCTAGTAGGAAGGATGATGGAATCAGTGGGGATGAAATGGCAGGAGCTTCCTCAGACACGACGCCTACTACATCAGCCAAAAAAGGAAAGCCAGCCGCTGGCGACCGCTCCTTAACAGAGTCTGGCAAGAGAAAGCCTGGGCGTCCAGCCAAAGCCAAATCTGATGATGATGTACAGGAGAAAAGTGCACAGAAGGTAAGTACTATTGTTGAAGTGTTTTTATGCAACATCAAGTAAACCGATGTCTGGAAATTCTTGAGTTGTTTACTAGAATATCCTTGAATGATTCCTTAATGGTTCCTTAAGATGCTTTGTATTCATTCTTCTGTAATTTGGTGCAAGAATCTGCTTTGTATTGTATGGAGTCACTTCAGAACCTAATACTGCTTTGGATTGTGTGTTTTGACAGGTGATCATAAGTCAAGGCCTTGTCTCTACTCCTGATAAATCTGCCAAAAAAGCAAGTGCTGTTGAAAAGGTTAGAATCTGGCGAATCAGTCTTTCAAGGCACTTCTTTTAACGCTACCCTCTCCCCCTTTTTTTCCTCTCTCCTCTCTCTTCCGCGGTTATTTTGTGTGAGTGATCAGGCTATATGTAATTGTGAGGGCTGGTATGGATATGCACAATCAGGTTTCTGTTGAGTCACGCTTGTGGATACGACAGGTCGAGATTCGTCATACCGGCGATTTTAGTCATGGTTGTCTCGTTTGACTAATTTCAACAATACAGCTACCACTTACTTGTAAATGGACAATTTGGATCCAGAGTGAGAGCCCAGCTTGGAAGAATGAAGGCGAGAGGGGCGGAGATGAGTCTCTTGTTGGCTGTGGTATCAAAGTCTGGTGGCCTTTGGATAAGAGGTAAGTGTACCACCTTGAACGATGAGTTTTGCGAAGAATTAACAAGGAAATGATAAATGAAGCTTTGAATTACATATTGGTGTATTTTTTTTCAGTTTTACTTCATGTTGATGTTATGACTTATGTGCAGAATATAGTTTATCAAATAATTTTTTTTTATTCCCTCAGCATCTCATGTGGATGATCTTACTTTGGACTTCGCACGCTATATTGTTGGGAATGATTCATTGTGTCTCATATTTAACTGAACTGACAAATGCTTCTGTGCAGATTCTACAAAGGGGTTGTTGTGGATTATGATGCCAAGAAGAAGAAGCACAAGGTATATCATATGCTACATATTATATTGGATTAGTATGTTTATTGCATGGTGGTTGAACCGTTTCGATTTGTTGGTACTTGGTTTGTTACGTGAGTCCTTTAGTTTAGAAGATTCGCGAGCTACTTGCTTTTCTGTGACTCGTGTATCAAAGGCTTGGGCCTTGGCTCTACTCTAATCATTTCAACTTCGTTCCACATTTTGTTAGATTTTATATAACGACGGGGAAACGGAAATACTGAATTTGACGAAGGAGCGGTGGGAGCTAACTGACAAAAAGAACAAGACTTCTGCAAAGAAGGAGAAGGTAGTTGTGGGAACTCTATCTTCGTTCTTCTGGAACGACCATTTGTCATGTTAATTATATTTGTTGGAATGTGTTAAGAAGCTTGAGAGTTTAATACCCACGTCTTGTTCTTGCAGGCACCAGCTACTACTCCAACACTCTCAGGAACAAAATAGTACGTTTCTTATCTCATTCTTGTTTTATGTTATGCTCATTCTAAAGACACTTGTAGTCGCCTTGTATTTGTGTGCATTTATGCGCATGCTTAGTCATTACAGAAATTGCGATTCAGTTATTTGACTTGTGACTATTTTCAAAGACGTGTGAACGGCCAGTCACTAAACTTTTTATTTTTTATTTTTCCAGCCCGGAACCCAAGAGATTGAAGGTGACCTCCAAGACACCACCGGCAAAACAAGACGAGTCCGTAACACCATCTGACACCTTATCATTTTCTCTTCATTTATGTGATTAATGTGGATTGGTATTTATTACGCACTATTGCATTTTCTTGCACGAGGCCTTCTTGTGTTTGGTAGATATTTAGCTATGAATTGATTGTTATTTCTCTCATGACGTGGAGTACTTATCCATTTAGTGTTAGAACAATGTTTTTTTTCAATTCAGAATTGGGTTAGCCTAGTCAATCGTAGATGGTATACAGTTTATTACTGTACTGATGTTAATTTTTAGTGTCAGTATAACGTAGCAAACTTATTCAGATTTCTATCATTTTTAACAGTAAAGAAGCTTTATCAGCGAAGCGAACAAGTACTCCCAAGTCAGCCAAGGAAGCTGAGAAATCTGCAAAAGTGGCTAAATCTCCTACCACCAAAGAACAGGCGGCAGATGCTTTTGAGTTTGATGATGAAGGGGTTGAACCTGAGGCGAAGAGACAAAAATCAGTCAAAGGTAATTTTCTCTAGAATTTTTCAAATCTGCCCACTATTTCTACGTTTCACGTTTTTTAGTTGATCGACATTTGTGCGGTTTTATTAATTTATCTATCTTAATTTTCTCGCGTCGTAGTAGTTGCTACTATCGAGAGATTTTGAGAATGATTTGGTTCAGCAAATTTCAGGGCAAGCCTGACTAGATACTCAGATGCTGGAAAATAGTTCAGGGATGAAATGTGACTTTTATTTCCATTTCATGGCTGAAGGACTCCGTAGAATGTACCTCTGGCTCCATTTTATTTGAGAAGGTTTCAGTACTCCTTTAAAGAATTAGGTTTAGGGACACTAGTTTGGTTAAGAGTATTCGTACGATCATCAGATACTTCAGGCGAGAATTTAGGGAAGTGCATGAATGGAACCTGAATCTTCAGATTGAGCATTTAGTTTCAAATTCTTTGTGATGTAAATCTACGGGAGAGTTCAGATTGGGCGTCCCAACTTGCTACGACATAAGCGTGCGTATGGTATCACTCTCAAGTACTATCGTATGTGTTTAAGCATCTTCAGGTGGGAAGCAAACCAAGGCCGAGAAGAATGAGAAAGCTATGGGCACGTCCAAAGATTCAGGAGCCGAAAGTGCCAAAGAGATGTCGGAAGAGCTACCTGTTGAAGGGAAAGTTGTAGGAATTGCTGAGGACGATGAGCCCTTGGTAAGTTGGATAATCTTTCCATGTACAATCAAGTCTCTTTTGGTCAATTCAGCATTACATTAAGAATTTTAACTAGTGTGGAGTTTGAAGTGAAGTCTTATATCTGAGTTTTTGGGCGTTCTTTTTCCTTCTTTTGGCTTTCTATTAGGATGTTCGTTCTTTTATTTCGAATTTCATGGTTCCTTATGACCGATAGGATATGCCTTTCTGATTTTATTAAGTGGACTCTCGCTTCCTCAAGTCACGGAGTCTTGGTTGAGGCTGGCAGGACAATTGGAGAACTCGGAACGTTAAGAAGTCAAAGCCAGTGAATAAATGATCTGGTCACTAGGATGGAAATATCTTGCTGTTTGACAGCGAGATTAGTGTAGAGATTATGTGGCTTAGTTTCAGAACTAGCAGGTTTGTACATTCAACTTTGTATTGAAATTGGGAGGTTATGGAGGCTTGTCATTAGGAGGTGATGGATCTGAGGGGTTTGCCAGCAGACTATTCGGTCTAATGCTTCATATTGGAGGGAAGACGTGAGGGGATATCATTCTGCCTACATTTGTACTCGTAACTTCAGTCCGTAAAGACGTTGAGACTGCTATCAGATCTCATACTATGCCCTCATAGTCTTATGACCTCCCCTCAATGTGCTGCTTCTCCGAGCTGGAACAGTGGAAAAGAGCTTCACGACAGTGGATATGGCTCCAAAGCAGTTTTACTTCTGCATCTTGTCTAGACCGTCCTTTTTGTGTTTCTTTTATACAGGGATTCTTCAGAGTCTGGATGGGACTCGCTTCTGGATGGGACCCCTTTGCCAACCATGATACCAGTTCATTCATATAAAGTTATTTCTACAGGAAGAACATGCACAAGCACTAAAAAAATCACTATCGTGGTGTTATATCTATAAACACAGCCTGACATAGGATGTTAACAGGAAAGCGGTGATAAAAATCAACCTAAACTTGAAACTACGTTACTCCTTGCCAGAGATGATCAGACATAAATTGTCGCATCAGAAAAGTTAGAAGTTGAGGATGTAATTGAAGAGTTATACTCATCTAACCAGTGCATTAGATTGGTTTAATAAGTAGCCAATGATAGGCAAACCAGCTTGTTCTAAAATTTTAAAAATCAAATGGTGAAGGAAATATGTCTATTGTACTTGAGAGTGCCACTTTAATCTTTGTCTTCTATTTTTATATATGTATATATGCCTTATACATAGTGGGAGAAAATTGTCATTTCAAGTCAATTTTGAACTGAAACCTTTTTTTTTTCTAAGTACATCTATTACATATTTAATTGAAAAGTATCATGTTTGTACATTGTGATTGTATAATTTTGGGATTTTGTGACATTTTATGGATTTTTAAAATAGATATATACCAACTATATATAAAAGTTAAAATTAAATCTAAAATTCAAAGAGAATTCCTTCATGGTATATCTAATATTGTCTTTGGATATGTTTTTATTTTATTTTATTTCATTTTTTATATAATAAGAATAGAAAAGTTCAAGAAACTACAATTGCAAGTACTTTCTAAAAATTTCTAAAATTCTCTAAAATATTATAAATATTTGTTCCACTTTCAATAGATTTTTAAAAACCATTGAATCCTTTTAGAATCTTTTGTTGTTGCTCAAAAGTTTATAGAACCTTGTGTAGTCTATATTGGCTTTATACTTATTTCTTTATTGACTTTAAACTTGGGAAATTTAACCAAGAGACCATGATAGAAAAATATAGGATAAAATGCATTTTTTTCTATATGGCATTTTTTTCTATATTTTTTCTATGTGTTCGTTATGATTTGTACTAAGTCCACCTTTAAGAGGTGGTTTTTACAAAAATTTGGGAAGTTGTTCAAAACATTATTAAAAATATTTATCAAAAAGTATAAAAATCATTTTTTTGTATTGGTCATAATTGTAACAATCAAGATTTGAATTGCCCATGTTATGGCTTCTTCTTCCTTTTTACTATCTTCAAAGGCCAAAGCTTCCAAAGAACAAATATTCTTCACAAAAAAGAAGACCTTTATAAGACTTTTAAACCTTGATTTTTTAAACTAGGTTTTTATATTTAAAGACCTCCTTAGTCTTAGCAAGTTTTGGACTAATCTAAGTATTTTATTATATCTAATCTTGCATATAATTTAATTTTTAACCTAATTTAATAATTTCCTTAAACTCCTTAATATCATGGTCTTGCCTTTATGTCTTTGAATTTTTTTTAAAGATTACTTATTTTTACAAAAACTTTATATTTCTTCTTGAATTAAGTAGATTGCCTTGTTTTATGAAAGTTGCAAATACCTACTTTTGAACTGATGTTTTATTTTATAATGGTTTTTTTTAATAACATATTATTCTTCCTTTAAAAGATACTATTTTGCTTTAGAAATTGTAAATTATCCCTTTCAAAGAAACACAACTATAAGATTACCTCAAAAGAAAGTAAATTATTATTTTTTTGAAATTGCTAGATTTTATTTTATATAAAAAAATAGCCTTCTTTTAAATTGATATTCCAAATCAATTTTTGTATTTATACATCTAATAAAGGTAGACAATCTATTTCAACAACTACAACCACACTTGTTAAATATTATAGTGCTAATTATATTCTATAACTTTTTAGTTTGTGCATAAACTTATTGACAAAAATTTAAAATCTTTGTTGTATATCTAACTAATAATATATATATATATATATATATATATATATATATATATATATATATATATATATATATATATCATTAAGATTGAAGAATAAAAAATCTATGAAGAATATAACATTGATTAATAAAAAGAATATAATAATCCATCTAATTCTAATTAGATTAGCATTAATAATTAATATTATTGGCATTATCAAATCATAATCAATATTCTTAAATGTAGATTATACAATGGTTTTTTAACTCTCATTTCTTTATTTTTCTCTTCTTGCTATTGAAAATTTTATTTTTATTTTATGTAATAAACAACATTAAAGATCTATCATACTTGTAAAATGTAGTTTTTGAATATAATAAATACTTTCAAAAAAATTCAAATCTTTGTGATGTTTACATATTTTTTTATTACTTAAATAGCATTTACTTTCTCTATAGATGGTTTACATCCATATAATATATATATATAGATATATTCTATAATAAAAATCTTTTTTATTCTAAACTTTGACTTTGCTCCTACTATTGTTAAATTGAATATCTTTTTATTTTATTAAAATTCTATTATAATATTTAATTTAATTTGAGATTAATTTGCAATACCACTTTATGTTTTATGTTTGATCTTTGTTTTTTTTGTTTTTATTTTTTTTTATTTGTATATCTTTTAGAAATAACAACATCTTTTCTAAAATAAAATATTTCAATATCTTATTTATTCTATTCAACATATGCACTATAGATTTTATATTGTCTTGTGGTAATGTGCACATTTTTACCAGAGTCAAAATTGTTTGTATGGTGGTCTAGATACTGCTATATTTTTGCCAATTAAAATTAGTTGAATTCTAAATAAAAATCATGTTTGAAATACATTGATCTTCTTGCATCTTTCTATATAAATTTATTTTTTATTAGACCTAAGCTTGTATTTCTTATAGCCACCTTATGTATAGATATTATATTGAATAAACTTCAATATTATATTCTTTGTAGGTTTTTCTTTCTTCAATCTTAATAGTCTTTAATTGTCATTAATTTCTACCATCTTTTTTATGCTTTTTCTTCTTTATTTTTCCATATTAAATTTTTACAATAAAAATAAAAATCAATAAAGTATAAACTAGATTGGTCCAATCCATAATTATTCAAATAAACTTATTAGCATGAATCTATATATACATTTTATAGTTCATATTATTAATAAAAATCATAGCATATGACTACATTAAACTCATTTTATTTGGTTTCTTGATACTTCTATACACAATTACAAGTTTAGTGTTGTTATCTAATCCCATATGTTCTTGAATCTTTAATGTCTCACATACTAATGTATTTATACCACTCTTTTCAAAGTTTGTCTCTAATAGTTTGGTAAAGTTATAAAAACCTATACTACTTAAGTAAATAAAAGTAGAAATAGGTAGAAATAGATTAAGAAGATAATATTTTTTTTCAAAAAAATATTAAAGAATCTTTCCATATAGTTATTAGATCTATAGGTGCATTACAAATTTAACCATTTCAAATTTTAAATATTAAATTTTTATCTAGTTTATAAAAATATAGTAAGATAATTAATCTTAAAAGTATAGATAATGGTTTTAAGTAGATTTTTTTGCTATTACTTTTAGTTAATTTGTGGCATTTTTATTATTTTTCTATTTTTTCTTTGTAAGCAATGATATTACTCAATTAATTTCTTTCTATTTTTTAAAATTATAATTTTTTATTTTAATATTCTAAAAATAGATCAAATTATTTTTATAATTAAAAATTAGTAATTTTGTATTCTTTTTTTCTTTTTCTTTTTCTTCCAAAAATTACATATATTTATACTTAAAGTTTCTTAATAATTCATTTTCCAATAGTTCATTGTTTAAGTATGTAATTTTTTTTATTAAAAAAATCTAATTATTATCTTCTTTAAACCTACTACAAAGAATTTTTTCTTCAATGCATGTAAAAAATTTATAATTTTATATTATTCTCTCTTAAGTCTTTAAATTTACTATATCTTATTAATTTTATAAGTTCAAAAGTTACAATCATTTATTTCATTAGAATCTTATTTAATTCCATCTTTTATGCATAGATGCATAAGTACAAAGTGGCATTGCAACCATTACATTGATCTTCTTATGCTTTAATAGAACATAAGACTTTGGTTGTTAAATCTTATTTCTATTACATTTTTATTTTTTTAATTCTTTGTAGTGATTAAATACCTCAAATATTCTCATGGTTTCTTTTATACCAACTAAAAATATATATATTTTTATAGATACATTATTAAAGCTATAATAATTTTCTATGACTTCACCTTTATATCAAAATATAACAATTGCTATTCTAAACATCTAACAAATGTTTATATTACTTAAATAAATAAAAATAAATAGATTTAAATAGAAGTAGATATAAACATATTAAGTAGATAGTATCTTTTTTAAGAAGCTTTAAAGAAGTTTTTTATATATGGATTAGATATTTTAACTTTTGTAAATATGCCATGTGGCTAATGGGACTTTTCCTATAAGTTTCTTACTTTTAGGAAGTTGTGTTGGAGGTAACCTACAACTTGATACTTAGGTTACTAGCCTTGTAGTCCCTAAGAAGCTTCTACAAGACCTTCTAGTAGCTAGTATATATGGAGGCAAGATTGAGACCATCCGTAGTCTTGTCATCACTTTTTTTGGATTCCACTCTTAATTTAAGATTTTTTAGGTTCTTTGTAATTGACAATAGTCATTCTAATTTCTTTCTATCTTATATCTATCTCTTATTTGTCTATTTTTTTTTCTTTTAGTGAAATAATAGTATATTGTCTTTTTAGAGTTTTGTTCTAATTCATATCCTTAATATAACTTTTTATATTAGATTTATTAAAACCTTGTTTAGATTGTTATTTATTTGAAATAACTAAGACTTTATGTTGTAGTTTGTCTTTGTAACAATTTAAAAGTTAGAATTACTTAAGATCATTACTGTTACTTTAAAATTTCTATACCAAATAATATGTCCAATCTTTCAGTTCTACTTCTTTAAATTTTCTTTCTTTGTTGATTTTTAACCATTATTAAGCCTTTGAGGTTAGGACTCAGGGAAGTCTTTAGTAGCTAATATGATTGTTGCTACTACTTGCCATAATTTTTCATAATCTAATATTTTTTCTATAATATTTTTTATATTTAATCTAAAAATTAATTTTCTATTAAACTAGCAAGTAGCACATAAATTAGAACATAGATCAAAACAAAAATTAAAAAATTAAAAAATTAAAACACCATAATATCATTAATATTCTATAATACTTAAAGAAACCACAAAAATGTATGAATATCTAAATTTTGACTACTAATTGGCTCATATTACAACAATAATTGAATAACATGGACATAAAAAAAAAAAAAAAAAAAGAATAGAATTTCTACCTAATAATCATTTTGTGATACAATTTCTATGTAAACTAAAACATAAAATAGAGATATTATTATAAAAGTACTTTTTAACATTAGAAGATTTTTATCAAAAAATATTTTTTATATAAATAAACTTAGTATTTTTAAAGAAGATCTTCATACTATCTAATGAAGTTGTTGATGGGCAATCTTTAGAAATAAGAATTTTTCTCAAAGAAATATAATATTCTAAAGTTATTGTAGTAAATCAACTATTGTGTATTATCTTCAATATTATCTAAAAAAATTTATATCTTGTAACTCTTTAACTTTTATGGTTTAAATTATATAATCTAATAGTTTATTGATCAGCGCAAATAATTTTTTTGAGAAAATATCATTTAAAGTATATAAATAGATAAAAATATAAAATTAGATTTAATATGTTAAGAAGCTATTTTATACAGATTAAACAAAACTTGTACTTGAAATTCAAAATCAATAGCAAGAATACCTATTTTTTTTAAAAAAAATTACAGATTATTTTGAATAAGTGTTGAGCATAAGAAATTAAACAATGTAATAAACAAAACTATTCATCACCAATTAAAGTAAAGATTATTAAAACAACCTTAGCAAGCAAAAGCCTTTATTAAGGTTGATTTAAGCAATGTATACAACTTTGTTAGAATTAAAGAAGTTTATCAATAGAAGATATATTATACATAAGATATGTATATATGTATGTATGTATATACTTTGAATATAATATTTTTTATTTAAAATTACAAATGTCTTTGTAATCTTTTAACATATTATAAATAAAATTTCAAAAAATACTTGGACAACTTTGTAGTTAGGTATTTAGATGATATTTTAATATATTCTAAAAATAAAGATCTTAATTAATTATAATTAATTATAATTAATTAACATATTATAATTAATGCTACATTCATTATCTTTAAGAATCCAAAGTGGAATCTCGTATCTTTCAATAGCTTTTCAAATTAGGCCATAATCCGTTGTGTAACTCACATTGCTGAACTCAATCCTGCAATAGCAACATCTTTTCATTCATTCACTTATTCATCCATCTATCCATCCATCGTTCACATTGACCCCTTAGCCAAAAAGAAAGTGGAAGCAAAGAGAAGGCTTTGTGTCAAAATTATATATATATATATATATAGATAGATACAATATACCAAATTTATATGTGTATCTTTGTAAAACCTAAAGATTTAAATTTTTTGTATTATTTCATATTTATATATTATATTTTGAAGATATTATATATATATATATATATATATATATATAATATAAAAGTATTAAAATACTCTGAATGTAAATTTTAGAATTCTTTCATTGCACTCAAAGTACAACCTCAAAATAGTCTTGTGAAAAATGAGATTCAAAGGATTTTTTAGCCTCCTTGAGAGACAATTTGCAGAGATTGTGAGGATTTAATGGATTAAATGTTGATATATTTTACTATACTTATTTTTATACATGCTTTTAAATTTTGATGAATTTATGTCATGCAAGTTGTGTCTTTATTATTATTTTTGCTACAGTTTTATTTTTGTTATTGTAGGTGCTCCTTCAACTATTGTATATTATTATTACCATGGTTTGCCTTTCCAAATGAATTTTTTTTAGTACATTTAAACATTTTAATTACTGTAAAGCACAAATGGCCAGATGCAGTATTTTTTTTTTATTCTGATAACTGACCAACTGATGTTTGAATTTAATCACAAGTGTGATATATAATTTTGATTGTAGTTCAAAAAGCCTTACTAAAGTCCCTTTCTTGGTGAAGAAAAACTTTCTTTTAGAAACCTTGGCCTTTAGATAAAGTGAGAAGAAATCATGAAATGAACCAAACTGTTTTTTATTAAGGGTCTAAATATGTCAATATATATATATATATATATATATATATCTTGATTTTAGTAATTATAAAAAATATTTATTTCTAATTTTTAATGATTATTTTTAGTAATTTTAAAAAGAATACTTATTTCTTATGTAGAACCACTTCTTAGAATGACCTCAACAAAAAAATTATAGAGACAACACTATTCTCATGCCAAGTAGGGGAAAAAAATACATTCCATCTCATACATTCCTTTGCAAAAATTTTGACTGATTTTTCTATGTATAAAATTTGTGAATGAGACTTCTTGATTTCAAACAATCAAAAAATTTAAACATTGAAACTTCTCACCTTGTCTCATAAGGATAAAGACCCCTCAATATCATTCCTATGACATTGCAGTGTATAGTTTGCAATGCAACACCTACAAGAACATGCCATGCTTTATTTCATGAACCAATGGATTGCTGAATTATCTTTGGGAACCTGTTCTTCAGGTGAAAGGGGCAGTGGAGCAAGAGGGAGGCAGGGATTTACCAGCTCTGTCCAGAAAGGCCCACAACCAAGAGTAGAGGAGAGCAGATGAACCAACCCAGTTTGATGAGCTCAAATCCCCTCATCCTTCTACTTCACAATCAGCATGTGCGCACTCAAAGCCCCTTTGGGTGGCAGTAGTGGCAGTAATGTAGTATTAGGAAGTAAAGTAAATGCATACATAGTCCTGGGGTGCAACCCTAGTGTGGAGCCCAGGGGAGAGAGGGGGCTGTGATGATGGGATGGATGGATGGATGGATGGATGGATGGATGTGCGAGAAGCAAGGGAAGGGGAAACAAAGAGAAAGAGCAAGGGAGGGAGGGAGAGGTTGGGTGGGTCCACCACCACTACTACTACTACTACCACTACTACCACCAGCACAACCACCCAGCAGGAAGCAGAGACAGAGGCAGCCCCACCAGCAGAGGCAGCACTAGCAGCACCCCACCCATGTGCTAAGCCTGGCACCTCCATGTGCCTCCACACACTTTGGCCTCACTCCCAACCAACCCAACCTTCCACTCCCTTACTTCCTCCCTCCCTTCCCTTACTTTCTCTCTTCCATCTGTTTAACTTCCACTGCTGAGGAGTGTTGAGCATCTATTGTGTGTGAGAGAGAGTGTGTGTGTGTGTATGTATGTGGGGTTTGGGGAGTTCAATCATTAATGCCCACACAATGGTGTTATTTGATTAGGAATGAATTTGACAGCTGGTTTTCTTGTTGGAAAGAGCAGGAGGAAGCAGTAAATGAAAAGAACAGAAAAACTTTGCCCACAGCATGGAGTATGTGTGTGTGTCTCTCTCTGTCTTTGGTGACCAGGTTTCATCCAAATTCAGACCACTGATCAATATCAAGAGGTGGTGTAATACATGAGGGATGTGTACACAGAATATGTAAAGACATGATAAAATATTTTTAAAAAATTGACTGGTATGACTGTTGCAACTCTGTCCTTTACAATGTTCCAAGTAACCTGAAATCTACTTTCTGGCAGTAGAGTTTTGATGCTTGTTCAATGTGACATCCATAAACAAGTTCAATAGCCATTACCAATACAAACTCATTTTCATTGACAGTACCAAGGAGATATTTAAATAATAATAATAAGAATAATAATAATCAATATTGTTATAAAAAAAAATCTAATCCAATGTTGTGAGGATTGATGAATTGAAAACAAAGACTAGTGTTGTGTAAGCTAAAGAATGTTTTAGATAGGAACAATCAATCCACACACCCCCCAAAGTAGGATACAAGTAGCTATAGGACATCACAGAAACATGGCTGTGTTGAGGCAAAACTAATGTATCTGGGTATTCAATGTTAGAGGTATTGAGATGCTATGCAAATCAGCTAGAGAGAAATGCCAGGCATGATCACATCCAGCACATTAGAGCAACTGTCCCCTGGGGGTCCTTGCATGGCCATCAGATCTCTTCAAGTGGATTGCAGAGCAGATTCACATTCATGGATTGTGTAGAATGTCTGACAAGGTATCTGCCACAGTGGGTGCTCCCAAGTCACAGAGAATGACGTAGAATGAGGGTAGATGAATCCTTGTCTTCAAGAGCTGCCAGGTTGGCAGTGACCACCAGGTGGCTAACCATAACTGGACATTGGCTCCCACAGGACCCAGAATTAGTGAATTTGACAAGGGCATGGTGTAGGCATAATAGGGGTTGGTTATGTTATTCTTCATGTTCGTTACTACCTCAGCTTCCCATATTTAAACTGTATCCAGCATATGCATATGCAGAGAATCATCTGGTATTGAGGTTTGATTTCCACCTAGATAGTAAAGCAGTGAAGGGGCTACCCTTTCCAGCCCTCATGCTGTATGTCACTTGCCAGGGCTTGGGACTGCTTTTGTTCATCAAGCAGATGCTGGATCTGATAAAGGCAATCTTCCAAGAGTTAAATTTGGTGCACTTTTTTGGAAAATAAATAAAACCAAAATTCCCTCCCATTACATTACACACAATATTAGCAAGCTTGTTTATATTCTACATTGCAACTGAATGAATGAATATATATATATATATATATATATATATGCACCTTCTCTTCAATGTAAAAACATGGTGTGATGATAGCCAATGGTGCATTCCAAAACCAAATCTCTGCAGTAGGACCAGCAGAGCAACAGCCTATCTGTCACCCACTTCATTGAGTCCCACTGATGCAGGTCTGCTAAACCACCATGCCTGCCCTCACAAGCAACTGAGGTTCTCTCTGACCTGCTACTGCAAAACAATGCTGCTACTATTGAATGATATTATACCCCTAGAGGCAATAGATTGAGAGCCAGTTTCCAGGGGCTAAGTTTACTACACAAGATGAACTTCCAAAAGGGGCCCAAAAGCAGGGTGGTGTTAGGGGGGGGAACATAAACTTTTCATTTTGAAGGGCTCTTGCTTATGTTCATATATACAAGTAGGGGATTGAGGGATTATGTGTTTTTTCTGCCTTGTACACACTCTCTCTTTCAGCCACTCACTGGAAAGGGAAAAAGAGGTGTACAGAGTAAATCATTTTGCTGGAGGAGGAGACAGGGGGCATGGCATGGGTGATGATGAAGTGGACACTGATGGCAGAACCCCCTCCCCTCCTCTCCTCCTAATCTGACACTATCATCCTCTAGCTGTAGCTGCTGCTACTGCCGCAGCAGATGTGAGCTCTTTCTGAGCTGGGGTAGCAGTGGCAGCAGAAGCAGCAACCCTGGCGCAGAGGGGCAGGAGACAGTGGGCAGGGCCCCGATGAGAATGTGATGGCTCACAGCGTGGGAGGCTATGGCCACACACACTTGGGACCCAGTAGGTTTCCATTTTCTGATAGTGAGACAAAGCTTGTAGTGAGACAAAAGATTGTGCTTTGCTGGCTGAGAGGACAGAAAATGGGCCTCACCATAGAGGAGGGGAAGAGGAGGTTTTGGCCTTCTTAACATGGTGAGGAGCTGATGCTAAGCAGCACATTGTACTCTGTGAAGGTTACTTACAAACTTGCTAGCTGGCTGGCTGCCATGGAGAGCATGTGGTGTTTAGCAAAACTCAGATGGGTTGTCATGTGTGGATTTCACATGAATGCTTTCTTTTTGATGGAGAAAACCAAGTAGAGAAATAGAAATGATGACTCTCTATTTTGTAATTTTCATGTTATGGTTTTGGTAAAAGGTTGAAAAATAAATGATGAAGAAGATTTTGGTAAAATTGTTTCAGAGCTTTATTCTGTCATTAAACCCCATCAAGTGTATGTTAGTAATTTGGTATGTGATTGATTTTGTTTGATTTTAACTTCTTCTGTAAGATAATATAATAAACAATGACATGAAAGTGATGTTTTTTTTTTTTTTTTTTAAATTCATAATGAGTTTATTTTTCTTCCCCCACATACAAGTTTGTGTCCAAAATTTTGGTTGTCTGGGTCTCACAAGAACAAGGTCTCACATTCCTTCCATAAGTACAGTTGATAGGTAGCAAAAATACAATTTAAAAAGTACTTAATGTTGGAATTAGTACTAATGATCCAGCAAGTCCACCCCACCCTCCCAAACTCATTATCACAAAGAGGACAACTCCTTTGAATTTTTTTAAGGATTCAATCTAGAATACTTACAGAAGTACAAAGAGGGTGCATAAGCATATTGTGTTTCCATTCTTTGTCCCATTCTATTACAATACAATGCACTTAACTTTCCCTTACAATGGGTGGAAAATTATACTGTTTCACACACCTACCCTTGTTTTTGCAGTGGTCTAAATAAGGGTAGTAATTCATTACAGAATAAATATATGCAAAAATGAAAAAAAATGAAAAAATGAAAAAACTTCCCTACACTTGAGGAGGATTTCTATAAATTATAAGCAGTAGCATATTGCCATTCTTACAATAAGTGAACATCATGCAACAAAACAGTGCAAAGGAACTATACAAAATGATCACTTTTTCTTTTCTTTTTTCTTTTCTTTTCTATATATGGCTTTTGTTAACACACTATCATTGAATTAAAGCTCTGTTTCTGTTTGAAATTGATTGAGGAGGGTATGAGGAAGTTATGATTCCAACTTGGTCTGTCTGACTGAAAGATAGTTGCATAGCTCCTTTTTAGGTTTTCCACAATAAAATAATATCCTCATTTGTTAACTCATTCACAGCTGTCTTAAACCTTGGAACTGCATTCATGTTTCTTCAGATTCACAGGAATACTAAGGAAAAGAACTATGGAGTGTAGAACTTCTGACTTCTAATTCTAGTGACAATGGATAGATGGGTGAATGATGGCCTTAGAAAAACTCAACACTACATCCAATTTCAATGTATTGAAGAAGCTTGTTTTCTTTAGCATCTGAAAGTTTCATCTCCACAGACAAAATCCATACTCAGGAACTGGAACTGAAGGGCTCATGTCTGTGTAACATTATTGTAAGATAGTAGTTAGATACATGCAAGAATTTTATTTTAAGGAACTTGTTGTATGGTGCTCTCACAAATAAAGCTAAGAAGCAGACAGAATCAACATTGCCATCTGCACATACTGTATCACATCATAACTGATGTAAGACAATGTTTTGTAACACCAAAAGATACCACTAAAACAGCCCTGCTTATTTATACTCTTCTCTACCATTTTTATATGTTCTTCTTGTGTGATGCCACTTGCTGTTCCTTTCTTTCATCCATCCATTCTTTCTTTGTTCCTTCCCTTTCTGCTCTACACACCATGAGTTGAGTTTTTATTTATAACATGGTGAATAGAATGCTTCCATGCATTCAATGCTCACCAGAATGCTGTCCCCTAAACCCCAAAACCCCTGGCCACCAGCCCATTCAATTATCCTTCCTTGTTCTCTTTTGTCTGTCTGCCTGTCTGGCTTTCTTTCTCCATGAACAAACAAATAAATCAGTGGATGAATGTATGTATGGATGAAATGATATGTGTGTGTGAGTGTCATGTCTCAAGCTGAGTGTGTGCTCAGGGCCCAATGGTGCCCCACAAAGCCATGCTGCCCAGTTTCTACACTCAAAAGGGAGCTGAGAACACACAACACAACACAACACACTGAAAAGGGACCTGCAATGGTGAACTCTTCCCAGCTTCTCAGTTAGAGAGGCTTGACCTAGTCCAGGGCAATTCCACACAGAATATGCCACTTGCAGCCAAAGAAGAAGCAGAAGAAGAAGAAGGCCACAATGCAGCAGCAAGAGCTAAAAGGAGAGCCACCAAGTGAGGAAGGGTATTCTTTTTCTCATCCAAAAGCCTTCTCTTTGCTTCCACTTTCCTTTTGGCCAGGGGGTCAATAGATGGATGGATGGATGGATGGATGGACAAGCGAATGAATGAAAAGATGTTGCTATAGAGGATTGGGTTCAGCAATGTGAGTTACACAATGGATTCTGGCCTAATTGGGAAAGCTATTGAAAGACACGAGATTCTATTTTGAGTCAGGTTCATGATCTAGTGCTGTAAACTTTCCAAATAAGCTCATGCTAGTTCTCAACTGTGGCTTTATTGTCACTATTCACTAATTGTTTTTATTAATTAGAGTTATTTATTTCTCAATAAAAAGATTGTGGTTATGTAAAGTTCATCCTAGGTCTCCTTAGTGCACAAGCTTTTGATAAGGTGTTTTCTTCAAATACACAATTGGAGGTTTAGCATAACTTTTTAGTGTTCTTTTTTCTATGTATTTGAATCTTTTTACATAACATTGTAAATTTACACCAAAATACTTGAAATACAAAAATTTCAGTAGAATCATTTTATTTCAAATATTATATATAATTTTTTTTATAGGCACTTAATATTATTACATATAAATAATTAAACGGCATTATTTTCAATCACAATTACATAATAAAAAAATCTTACTGTATATTAAATCATATGAGATTTTTTTCTTGTACTGTATGTAATATATTTAACACAGTATACTGTGTATTTAAACTCTTATTAGTTTTTTCTCTTGTACTGTATATTAAATAAAACAATACTGTGTATTTAAACTCTTATTAGTTTTTTCTCTTGTACTGTATATTAAAAAAAATTGTTGAAAAAAATTCCAACATTTTATCAATTGGAAATATTTTGAAAATTTAAGTTAATATTTTATTTTTGAGAAATTAAGAAATTATACATTCTTTTTGCATGATAATATATTTGTGTTTAATTTTAATGTAATATACTACGTTGATATATACCCATGTTTTTTAACTTTAAAGGAAAACAGAGAATTTGCCTTAGTGAATTTTATGAAGGATAATAAAAATGAATCAATTAATATGCAATAATATAAAAAATAACATGTAATTAGAATGATATAAAGTATGGTAACAAATATTAGATACAAGACAACACACAAACTGGCTACTTATTTTTACTCTAACACCTCAGCTCTGCACAACCTTCTGTTCAAGGTTTCAAAGGATTAAAAAAGTGCTTTAGGAGTTTACCAAACCGTCTTATTATCTTTCCTGTAAATTATTTGTAAAATTATTAAATTATTAAAAAATATAGTTATTTTCTCATACCAGTTATGCCCTCAGAAATCTTAAATAATAAAATAATTTATAGATGCAGCTACATTATAAAAAAATTAAACATCAAATTGAAAACAAAATATTAATTTGTTTATATTTTACATTTTAAAATCTTCAAATTTTAAAATGTAATTAATTTGATGTTTTCAAAAAAATTATCATTGAAAAATGTATATATATATATTTTTTTCATCATCACACTTTTTAATATTAATTATTTATTTTTCTATAACTGTTAAGCTTCCAGTCATTCTTCTGGCAACTGTGTTTATGTATCATGTGATTGTCCTATATGATTAGTCTGTATCAGAACGTGATATTAGTATCATGTAATTAGTCTGTATCAGAACATTGAATATTCATTATTATATATTTGAAAATTATACACTACCAAAAATTTGATAAGATTTTATTCTTGTTTTCATTTATTTATGTTTTCTTCAGCAGGACTTAACTTTAAAATTTTACATCTCCAATGTATAGCCTATTGACATGGTCTATACATCCAAAAACATCAACAACAAATTTAGCTATTAATTTTAATTTTTAATTTTTTAAATACATGCTTTATTCTTTCACATTGTTACCCAGAACAACAATAAATTGACTATTCTCCAATAAAAATGGCTGTAAGTTATTAATAAAAAAATCTTGATAACTCTTTTTGTTCAAAATATTCAAGGTTATAATAAATTATTAAAGAAGGATGTATTAAAGTATGCCACTCACACAATGCATATAAAAACGTGAATGTACATTTTTTTAATATATAAAAGATGTATGTACACATGAGTATCTCTTTGTATCTCTCCATGTATGAATATGTGTTCTGAACTACTAAAAAATCGTTTGTAATTCTTCTTATTTATTTGTTTATTTGTTTTTGGTGAGGATTCTTTGACACAGCATAAGTATTGAACAAAATCACCCAAGTCTAAACCAATGAAGGTACTAAATGTTTTTAAATGTAATTCTTTTCTTGTGTGCTATTAGACAGAGTATTTGATTAATTTCATCAAAAACAATTCAGCAAAGTAAAAGTATGTGATGTTTTCAAAAATGATACTTTTCATTTACCTTGATTTATATGAAAAAGTATAGGTTTCACATACATAAAGAAAAAGGTTATATATATATACATATATATATATATTAACACAAGTGTCAATAGTCTTTTAGAACCTTTAATAAGGAATTATTTTAAATGTAGAGATTTTAAATTTAGGTTGTTTTATTTTTTACATGTATAATTTTATTAATTTTATTCAATTCTGTTTTAAATGAGATGTTTAAAAAAAACTAATAGACATGAATATGCAAGAATAATCTAAACATGATTATTTCACAACCAATAAAATTTAGTATATTATTCTAAAAAATAGTTTAATCTTTTATAGAAGATCTTCTTAAGAAAAAATAGTTTTTGTATTTAAAAAATTATTATTATTATTATCCAAGATACAACAAAAAAATTTGTAGAACACAAAGCTAGTTATCCTAAGATAAATACATAAACTTCATCATAATAAAAGATATAAGAATCTAATGAAGAAAAGTAAATTATTTTAAAATTTAAATATTTTTTAAAGATTTTGATTTTGATTTTTATGCAATTAAGCTGCAAGCAAAATCTCTCTTTTTTTTTTCTTTTTTTTTTTTGTTATGTTTAGTTTATAAATTTTTCAAATAGAATTGGCAATTTTGTAAAAGTATGTTGATAAAATTTAGTTGAGTACTTTAGGTGTAAACATTTTATTAAATATTATTTAAAATTATCTATCAGATCGATTTATTTTATTTTTAAACAAGGAAAATAGGCTTGTTTTTATAAATATTGATCTTTTCAAGCTAAAATCAAGTCATTAAACCCATTGTTATGCATCACCATCTAAATTAAGACTTTTAGTGCAACTCTCAAGTAAATAAATTTTTTTACCAAGATTTTAAAAAATATTTCAATTAGAATATCCTATTTAAAAAACATAAAAATATAATATATTATCCTATAAAGTTTATGGCTATTTTATATGCAATATAGTATTTTTTTTGCTCTTACTAATGTTTTGATATACAGTAAATAAATAAAAAAATATTTTATGGTTATTTTTTAAAACATTCATTGGTAAAATAAATTTTAGTATGTTTTTCATTCAATCATGCTAATATGATTTTTTTATATTTAATTTTTATAATTTACAAAGTTTAAAATTATTTTCATCAAATGTTATATTTATATATGATTCAAATCTTTTAAATAATCTAAAAAATATTTCATTACTTTGATTTATTTATTTATTTATTATGTAAATTTAAAAAAACTATTTTTTAAAATTTTAGATGCCACTAACTTAATCTTTGACTGAATAATTATTTTTAGCATAATTGAGATAGGTGTAAACATTTTATTGCAACTTTTATTTTTATTTTCTTAAAATCAATATTAATTATGAAATATGTAAGAAAACATTCCAAGAAATATTTGATGCATTAAACAAATGGCATTATTTACTTGAAGGAGTTTAGCATACTGTTGCAATACATTCATGCAATAAAATTCTTATGAGTGTATGTCTGCAAAAAATTTGTGAAGTTTAACAAAGTGTGTTGTTTATTTAACTATTTATTAGGACCTTATGATTATATGCCACAACAAAAATCCCCAAGAAAAACTTGAATTTTCTTTTTAACAGGAATATATGGGTTCTTCAATAAAGATGAAGTTTTAAACCAAAACAAAAGATTTCTTTTGAAGAAAAAAAAAAAAATCAATTATTATGTATAAAAATGATTAATTTCAAGCATAATATCTACAAATCTTTTTATTTAAGATTGCTCATGTATATAAAAAGAGATTGTAGGCTATTGTAATATGTAATCAAATAATGCATATATATATATATATATATATATATAATTTTAAGAGCAATAGAAGCATTACTTTAGTATATGGATTTTGTGAAGATAACTAATGGCAATAAGTGTTCTTGAGTCTAAGTTCTAAATGAATCATTGATATCTAAGTTAATACTAACTACAATTATACCAATTAAGGACTTTCTATCTCTCATGTATTTGTAATGATTTAGCAATTAATCTTAACTTCTAGTTCTATCAATATTTTTAATATTTTTAATACTTAATTTATTTACAATTAGTCTTAATAATTACAAATATTCAGTTAACTTATTTTTGCAAATATAAAAGTGTTGGAGTAAAAATTAGAGGCAAGATTGAGATTTACCTCAATTCTGACAATACAATATGCAATGGAATTAGTGTGTTTTTTTGTTTCTGATATGTGTAATCAGACATAATATCATACTAATTACATGCTCTTTATTATTGCATATTAAATTTTTATTTTATTGCATCCAGATTACTATGTTTTAATATTATAAGATGATGGTTTAAAAACATACCAAGAAAATTAAAATTTATTTAGGTTTTTAACATCATAAACCAGTTTCTTAAAAAATAAAGATATGAATAAAAAAATATAATCATTAGGAAAGCATTTTATTATAATTATTTTATTTTTTATTATTTTTTGAAAATTATAATGATTCTTTATCTTTTCCCAATTCAAAAATAAAAGATATATAAGTAATAAACATTCTCAATACATGCGATCTGTAAAAACGTTTCAATGAAATATTTTTAAATTTTGATTTTTCAAAAAAAAATCTTGTAATTATCATTCTATTTTTTTACAATTTTGAAATTAATATCAAAATATCGATTTGATGTAAATTACTTCATTTATTCCAAGAATGTAATTTTCTAAAATTGCTATAAAAAATCAACTTTCTTCCTATAATGTTGCAGGTCTATGGTTTTATTGTCCTGTACAATTTCTTTTATACACATAAATACACTTTTATAGAGCATGAAATAGTGAGGCATGATAATGAAATAAAAATGTTAAGATAACTTCAAAAATCAGTTTGCAACCTCATCTTAAGTTTGATTTTGGAGCACATTCAAGTTGGTTGGAACACATTCAAGTTACGCAAAATGAGCTAAAAAAATTAGACATACTTTTTAAAAATGAATTTGTTTTGAGGAGACAAAAATCTCTTGTGAAGTAATTAATCATGTTAAGTTTTACTTAACTTCTTTGATTGCATAATCTTAAATGGGTGACTTTTCTTCCTTTTCTTCCTTTTCTCTTTATTTCCTAGTTTGTATTTTAATTTTATCAAATTCCAAGCTACCGTCATAATGAAAAGCTGTCAACTCTCTTCTTTGATTAAAAAATAATTAAAAAATTCTGATTTTTTATTTTTTTATAATAACTTTGAAATGACCTTGATAAAATCTCAAGAGTTTTTTTTTTTTTTTTTTTTTTTTTTTTTCCTTTAATACAGCACTTATAAAAATATTGTCTCACGTTGAATATAACATAAAATAATAATAATACTAATAATAATTATTATTATTATTATCATGATTAGTTCACTATATATATATATATATATATATATATATTTTTAATTGTTAGTTGTTAGAAATCAATTCTGTAGAAAAGTTCAACTTTGGATTGATAATGAACTTTAAAAAAAAAAACATTATCCAGTTCACATTCTTTTAAATGAGAGAGAAGTTAATTACCATAATTGCTAATATGTACCATTAACTTAATTATTCATAATGCAGTACTGAATGCTCCTAAGTGACAGTAAATCAAATAAATCCAAAAGATCCACATTGATTTGATTGATTGTATGATACTTATCTCCTTCTTAAAATGTAATTACTACAACAAAATTTTCATTTAAATAGACTTTCAGTACTTTTTAGTAACTTTAAAAAGTATAATAACTACAGCACATATCAACCATCCCTCCTTCAACCAAAAATTTGAAAACCACCCAAAAAAAATAACAAACAAACAAACAACAAGTCATAAAAATTGCACAATTGAATTCACTTCTTGGAACAAAAGAAAATAGAACTTTTGAAATACTAATAACACTTTAATAAACAAACACCACAGCATAAAATCAAAAACCAGGTAGGTTCAATGACATTCAAATTGAAGTTGTAAGGGACACCTTTTGTGACTTCCCTTGTCATTAGCCAATGTTCAAGGCAATATCAGAGGAGATAATAAGATACATAACATACAATAAATATATATATATATATATATATATATAGTTTAATGAACATAAGAAAAGGGGGAGAAGAACAAGGAGGAGGCAGCAGCAATGGTACCACCCCCACCACCACTACTACTACCAGTACTGTTGTCCCCAGCCGAAGAACCATTTGCATGCTAAACAGGACAATTTTCATTTTTCCTTCTTTTCATACTATTTTGTGTTGTATCACAGTCCCCATAACCCTGAAAAGAAAAAGAAAATAAGACCAGTCTAAAGCATGTGTGAACCATGAAGGACCTCCACATCTAATAATAATATATTTATTCATACAGGAGATAGGCCTTGTCACTATCCAGTAGTGGTAGAAATGGTGGTGACAGTGGTGATATTGTTGTATAGTAACTTTCACATGACACTGGGTTCTTCTTCTTCTTCTTCTTCCACAGCTTTATCTCACCCTGGTTATGAAACTACCTCTTTTTCATTGTATGGCTTTGATTTGAGATGATAGGGTGCTGCTCCTGCTGCTTCTGCCCAAGCTCTGTGTTGTATTCAAAGGCTGAAGGAGTGAGTGAGTGAGTGAGTGAGTGTCTGTGAGTGAGATAGAGAGGGGATGGCTTGGCAGGAGCTTTTGCACCTTCACCATCTCCATCTCCAGCCGACAACAATGCCCTCTATGGACTGTGACACCTCCAACATATCTACAACACACATACTCCCCCCCAGACTGTGCAGTTGCTGCAGTGCCATGGCAGAGGCATAAGGGGGAAAAACAAGAAGAAAAAAGAAAAAGTGAAAAAACCAAAACTCAGAATAAAAGAACCCCCCCCCCAAAAAAAAAAGGAACTAAAGCTAGAGGGCCATATACAGTGGTAGTAGTAGTAGAGTGTTTCACTCAGTTACAGACATGAACAAAATGACCATTTCAAACATAATACAGGGGGATGGTACTCAGCTTCTCCCCTCAGAGGGTTCTAATTTCCATGATCAAATGGACTGTAGAAAACCATGGTCAACAAATTCCCCTTTTCCACAGCATGTACATGAATATAATAAGTTGGCAAAAGTGGGGGAGAGATAGAGAGAGAGAGAGAAAGTATGGAGTGAGGCCCCAGCAGGGATGATGTGGTGGTACACCTTTTGGGTGTGTGTGAGAGGTGCCTTTGCCAGTCCTTTTGTGGTATGTGAGAGAGAGTCTGTGTGTGTGGGGGGCAAGGGAAACAGAGCCCCTGTCTGTCTCTGTGTGAGTGTGTGTGAGAGTGAGTGTGTGAGGGATGTTGGGTTCTGTGCTTGCCCAAGTGATTGCATGTGACTTCACTTACTCTACCTCATCTCCCAGGATCCTTCAAGATTGGCTGGGCCATGAATGAATGCATTTTTACATGGTTGAATTCAGGGATGGATGTCATGTACGGATGGATGAATATAATGGGATGAATGAATCGTCGGGGATTTGTGCATTCTAATTCTGGTGGAATCAGCCTGGACTCATGGGATGTAATCAGCCACTAGGAATTTTTGGGTTTGTGAAGAATATGGATCACTGGACTGTCACTAAGCTAAATTTTTATTTATATATCATCAGAAAAATGAGAATAACTACAGATATACACATGAATTGAGATTTTGGTTTCCAATGGATTCACCAGGGATATATATATATATATATATATATATATTTTTTTTACTTTGAGGGTTAATTGTCATACCTTAGCTAAAATGAAATCAATATGTTTGTATTTTGTTTTTGGTAAAAGTTAGTTTCAAAAAATAATAATAAATAAATAAATCTTGGATTGCATTGTACATGCCATGGTGGCAAGATACCAATTGCTACTGGATTGTGCTTACTTTTTATTCTTATATTTACCAGATTCATTATATTTATTCAAACACTCATTTGTAACAAGAACATATTGTTGCATTAGATCAAGAGTCACACCCAATTGGACACCAAAGTATTCAAAATTCACTCTTAGAATAGACCTTTGAAATGCACACTCCAACACCTTTCCACTAAGAGTTGAATCCAGATTTGGAAGTGTTTACTTTGTTGCATCATTTCCATATGCACAACCTCAAACCTCAGAAAGTATATCATTTCTTTTTCCAAGCCAACTCTCATCCTTGGGGTAGGGGATGGATGGAACCAGTTTCCTCATCCAAGAAGAAAAGTACAAAAGGTGAGGGTTACTTGTCACGTGCCCTAAACTGGATGATCTATCAGTTTGTGGGTACTGAACAAGATCAGATGATCACTTGATCTATTCATATAAACCATGTGCACCCAACTGCTAGACTTCTTGGTCTTTCTTTTTTGGTGTTGTTATTGGTAAAGTAAAGTAAAGTAAAGTGGCTATTTGTTTAATGCCATTAACCATGAGGTTAGGGGATCTTGTTGGGAACCTGGTTCATACCTAGAACAAGGAAGGGAATGAAGAAGGGAACAAGGGCTAGTGTTAAATCTTAGGGCAGGGAATAAGTGCCATGTAGCCAAGGACATGGCTGCAAAGCACTGAACCAAGCCCTTTGTTGTTGTCATGTCCCTGTTCTCCACCTGTTTGGCAGGGGGTCCCTTCTCTGTTTTTGGCTTGTGCCTGGGATCCTTGACAACTGGGCACTTGAATACTCCTTGTTCCCATGTGGATGCTATAAGGTTCCCAAGCACAAGAAGGGCTGTGGATTCATTATTGTACAAGACAGACCACACCACACAAAAAGAGTGGAGAGAAACTTTGGCTACTGTAAAAGTAAGTGAGAGGAGCTTATTGTCTAAATGGGATTTGATGCCAATTGTAAGGGCTCCTAACCTTGATGTGGTTGCCAATGTACCCAAAATAGAAAAATAATCCAGTCACAACAATTATATCCAAGGTGGTTTCTAAGTTACTACTTTTTTAAGGGGTGAACTGGAAAAGTCACACTGTAATGAACATTGGGAAAATTTATCTGACAATCTTGCCTTATGTAAAATACTATCATGATAATATATACCTTATATACACCTTATATGGTTGAATATGTACAGAGAATACATTCTATAGTAGATAACACCACTAGTTACCTTCATACTAGCCTTACAATATATCAGGTTTGGTATGTTGGGTCTGGATAACTGAATTTGAGATTTTGTTATTTTTTCATTAGTATATTTTTTTCAATTAAAGGAACAGTACAAACACTGTAAATTGACAAAGAATTTTGCTTGCAGGCTGAACTGTGATTTTAAAATTGGCGCAAGTTAATTGTAAGTTATTTACTAGGTGGAGTAATAAATTGGTCTCAGAAGATTCACTGGTGCTTTTTAAATAGATTTTGGACCAAATTCTGTAGCAACTTTTCTAGGCAACCTGTAGAAGGGGAGCATTTCACTACTGTAGAAGGGCAAGAAGGATACAAACGGCATTGATCCCCCTTATACTTTTTTTCTCCAGTACTAGTTTGTCTTGGATCTTCAAGTCAGAGGTAACTCCCACTTTTCTACAGAATGCTTAACACTGTTGTCTCCATTCCTGATCCTCAGTGGAGCTCCTCACACTATTGACTTTCCCATTTGTTTGATGGAATAAAACTTAGTGCCACATGTGCTCTTGAGATTGGATAACCTAGATGGATTATCAACTCTTCTGCCCTTGTTTCTGTTTTTTTACCACACATGGAGCTGTAGATTGTGACCTTTTGATTCCTTTGTTCATATTTGCTTCTGTAACAGTGGAAGAAGAAGCAGCATCAGTGGTGAAACACACAGGGAACAGGCTTAAACAGCGTACTGGATATTGTGATTAATGAGAGCTTCAGGATCATTTTGGTTTATGACGAAGTTGTGACAGGTAGATCTGCCCCTTGCTGGTTCTCAACTGTGTCCTTAACCCAAGTAATGTTTTGTAATACTGCAGTGATGTTCTCTTTTTAAAACAACTAGGAATTCATGAAAATTATACTTCTTGAGAAAGTAAACAAAAAGTGATGATGTGTTACTGACATGGGTAGTAGGTTAAAGTTTGGCCTAAGGAATTGAGACAATCTTCACAAAGTATTCTTAATTAGGAGAAATAGTTGTACACTTTTTTTCTTCATCAATCTTTAGTGGTGCAAAAAAATATAATAAATAAAACATTGTACATTAAATTTCTTGTCGAAGATGAATCTTACAAAATTAAAAATAAATAAATTTGTATTTCATACTTTTTGTTTAAACTAGTCAAGGAAAAATAACAAAGATCCTTGTTTGCATTACTATTTAATGCAATATTATGAGGGAATTTTTTTATCATTTCTTGTACTTTTGATCTTAAAATTTCAACACATATGTACTCAACAAAAAAAGAAATTGTGACAATGGTTGCTTTCTAATTTCAATTAAGTTTTAAATTGAAATGTTTATTTTTTTTATTTTTTTATTTTTTTCCTTCTAGATTTTACAACTTAATAGCGGCAAAATCTGCCTGATTAGTTTATTGTTTTTTTTAAAAAAACAAAAATGATATTATTGTTCATTGGTAACTTCCAAACTACTAAATAACTTTACAAACATTTGATGCTATTAAATCTTTTTCTCCTAAAGATTAAAAGTACACTCCTGTACTTTTGCAAATTTTGAGTATACACAGTCATAAATGTCAATTAGAGAGATAAAATTATATATATGTGTGTATGTGTATATATATATATATATATACACATACACACATTCTCATGAAAGACATAGGACCCCATAATCCCACAAAACTAGGATGACTTTTAATGATGATGATCAAGATGATTGTGACCTTAGATAGGATGACCTCAATGAATCGACAAATATTGTCATCATTTTTCAAAATCGTGACACAAACAAAAACGGAGGCTACTGGGGCATATATATATATATATATATAGATGAGAAGAATGGAAAGAATGGCACAACATTGCAATCAAGAATGCTAATCACATTGATGAATATATTTTTGCAAATTTTATATGAAAAATGCTTAAAAACGCCCTCAATAGGAAACCAAATGTAACAATTTAAACTTATTGTTCTTCTCATTGACTTTAGGTTCTAAACATTTAGCCCGTCATAACTTTAAAAAGAAAGAAAGAAAAAAGAAAGAAAGAAAGAAAATAGAATGTGATACCATAGCAAATGAACCCAAAGTGATTCCATCGAGTCGTGCGGGTAAAAGAAAATAACCACGACCCTGAAGAGGCAAATAATATTTTTCACCTCGGGATAATAAAATGGCGCAGAACACGGCTCCGATTTTCCGCCGCAGAATCTGTAGCCTTTCCACATTCCCCTTCAAGCCAACTGAGCTGCTCCCCCGTTCCCAAAGTCAGCGAGCCCCGTTCCCACGCTCCACACCACTAGTAAGTTCACGTCATGCGGTGACTCACCACTGCATTTACCCCCATGACATAGTAAAACGGTAGATCTCTTCCCACGGTAAGAAACGGCGTGTTTGTTACCGGCAGTCTGACAATTCGGCATTCCGTCACCGCCGACCGGCGGTCGGTGCGTTGCGCCTCTTCAGGACGAGCTGGTCTGGCCCATCCCCTCATTCATCAAAGCTTGCCGCATCGCTGCCTGCCTCCATCATACTCCTCGTCCCTCCTCCCAATCCTGAGACTCATCGATCTTACCTTCGCTGCCATGCAACTCCCCTTTCCGGCGATCCCGACGAGCCCAACCTTGCGAAGTTTGGTGCCGAATTCCTTGTGGTGAAGCTCATTGAGGAGTGGGGTGAAGCGTGGTGGCTTTTGTTGCAGTGGTCGAGTGATCTCGGGGAGAGGCGGCTTGATTCAAGTGGGATCGTGGGTTGAAGGATTTTAAGTGGAATATGGAACAAATAGGTTGTTTTGTCTTGGTGATGGGGTGTATCTGACGAAGGTCAAGGGATTGCGGAAGTACTAGTGTGGGAGGGGATGATCAGTGTTGTGGTTGGGAAATTTGCGTGGCAGTACCGTCGTTTTGTTTAACTGGGTTACGAGCAGTAGTTTTTTATTTTATTTTCTTTCTCGATGATATGCAGCGTGCATTCATTTCAGAAGGAGTGCAAGGCAGGGTGTGCTGTTTTGGTTTTTGAGATTTTGTGTTGGGGATTCTTTAATGCAAGTGAGACAGCTGTGCATTTGCTGTGAGGTTTTGAGGATTGGAAGTGTCTGAAGTTCTAGGGAGAGATTGCCGCTGCATGTTTGTGTCAAAGAGAGACTGCAGCTTTTAGTGAAGATCTGTATAGCGCAGCGCTGTTTTTTGAAGGGAGTTGTGAGTAGTGTATTTTGTTTACACTGCGAGAAATTTGTTGGGTGAATCATTCTGTGATTTTAGCATGGAAATGCGAGTCGATCTCTGGTTTCATCGTAGAATACTGGTCAGTAGTACCCCTGCATAGCCGGCTTCGAATGCGGGGAGGAATCTGGCTCTCTCTTCCAGCAAAATAAAGCTTGCGGGTTTGTCTTGTCGTGGCGGCCCGCTAGAGCTTCCGACTGCACATGCCGCTTCGGTGAGTGGACACGGTCGTCGGGCCATCAAAACGAGCAGAGTTGTGCACAGGAGGCTAGTTTGGTGAGTGGGAAAGAAACTTATCAAGCAGTCCAGATAGGTCTCTCCTGTTAGCGCTGCTCCTGCTTATGTAGACAGTGTAATAGTCTTCTTTAGAAGCCTTCTGGAGAATGGTGTATTAGTGTCGGCACGTTCTCATAATATGATCAATCACTGAAAGTCGGACTTCCCTTCAGAATTTTTTTTTCATTGCTTGTGATTCTTGTTGAAGAGGATCACATTGTACCTCTTTGAGTAGACTACAGCTGCACCTGGTTTCTCGCATTGCTTGGCTGTGCGTTGTATAGTTGGTGTTAACCTACAGTGGAGTTCCTCGCTAACGTAGTCTATGGAAGTCCAGATTCTTAGACCAATCAAGGGATCGATACAATCTTCAACTCAGGTTAATAAACGAGAGAATTTCGTTCAAAGGATTTGGGCTTCAGTAGTCCATTCCTAGTTCGGTAGTCTGTCGTGCATGGGCAAGCTGTAAGAAGTTTCCTAGTGCGCTTGGAGGTTTTCGTTTTGGAAGAATATATAAGAAAAGCTTATGAAGATACTCATAATCTCCCTCGTTTAGCTTAAGCCAGAACAGATCTCTTCTCCCGCTACGATCTCCGAGATTTTGTTTCTTCAGCAAGCAGATTCTGCTGTTCTAGTTAAGTACTTTGTTACTCCAACCTGCCGGACAAGCGTTCTCAAAATGATTAACGGCCATGACATATACAATGTCCTCAGTGCCATGGTACCTTTATACGTGGCGATGATGTTGGCCTACGGCTCTGTGAAGTGGTGGGGGATATTGACACCGCAGCAATGTGGCGGAATCAACAGATTCGTGTCCATTTTCGCCGTCCCCCTTCTATCCTTCCAGTTCATCTCCGGAAACAACCCCTATGCGATGAATTTCAAATTCATTGCAGCCGATGCGGTGTCTAAGGTGCTTGTTCTCTTGTGCTTGGGTCTCTGGGCACGATATGCGAAGCGGGGAAGTCTGGAATGGATGATTACATTGTTTGTGCTGATCACAATACCCAATACCCTGGTGATGGGAACACCTCTGTTGGCAGCTATGTATGGAGCTGGGCCAGGCGATCTCACCGTCCAAGCAGTCGTCCTGCAGTGTATAATCTGGTACACTCTCTTACTTGTAATGTACGAGTATCGGGCTGCTAAGATTCTAATCATGCAGCAGTTCCCAGAAAACGCTGCATCTATCGTCTCCTTCAAGGTGGACTCAGACGTGATGTCCCTGGATGGGCGGGAGCCAGTGCTCACGGAAGCTGAAATAGGCGACGATGGCAAACTGCACGTCAAGGTTCGAAGGTCTGTATCATCTAGGTCGCAGGGCATGCACTCAGCGCACCACTCCATGCCCTCTTCAAAGGCACTGACGCCCCGCCCTTCCAACCTTACTGGTGCAGAAATCTACTCCATGCATTCTTCAGTGAATCTTACGCCACGAGATTCAAGCTTTAACCAGGGCGAATTCTACTCCATGATGGCGCAGCGAAGTCCTCATCGTCAGTCGAATTTTGACACTTCTGATGTCTACTCCTTGCAATCATCTAGAGGTCCTACACCACGATCTTCCAATTTCAACGAGGAAAACTCGAAGGATATACACACGCATCACCGAGGGTTGAACATGAATTCCCCTCGGTTCGCCCCACCTTTGTATCGTAACGGTATGGGGGCTCGGATTTTCACGCCCCGACCTGGCCTTGGAGGGGTAGGAGTACCCGGCACCGATTGCACAGGACATGGGACTCTAAGCACTTTGGGTGCCCCGGGAATGGGCCCTGATGGTCGCACCATTTATCCAGGAAGCCAAACAGCCATTAACATTCTTACTCTTGGAGGTGCCGCAAACGTCAACACAACCGTTCCTTCAGCTGCTGTCAACACTCAGATTGTTAACCCAGTGTATTCACCACGGGCTTCCCAAATCGCGAAGAAGGTGAAGGATCCAAGAGCCTCCCCAAAGACGGACGAGGATGCCAAAGAACTTCACATGTTTGTGTGGAGTGCGAATGCATCGCCCGTCTCTGAAGCTGGTTTGCACGTCTTTGGAGGAAATGATACCTCTGCTAATCTTCAGCAAAGATTTGACCCAAAAGAAGTGCGCATGCTTGTACATCCACAGTTGGACCGTGGCCTCGCTGCAGGTGATCCATTTGCCTCCCACTTGCATGAAGTGCTTTTTGTACGAAATTGAGTTTCGCTTCTCTGCGAATGAAATGTATTCCCTTCCGCGTACTGCAGCGATAACATTAGAGACTTTTCTTCTGTAAATGTTTGGCGGGTTTTGCTTGATTAATGTGGTAGATTTCTGTCGACTAGTGAGGTAACTAAGATAATGAGGATGCCTCCTATTTGCCTTATCTCAGACGAACATGTTGCTTATTTATCACTCATATTTGTTGTGCAGCAAGCCCTAGAACGTATGATGAATACACTCGAGAGGACTTCAGCTTTGGAAACAGAAATGATTTGAAATTGGAGGATCTTGACAAGGATGGACCTCGGTTGGACAAGTTTGGTTCGACGTCGACTGCTGAATTGACACCGAAACTGGCAGAGGACGAAGCGAAGAAAAGCATGCCACCTTCTGCTGTGATGATTAAGCTTATTGCGGTCATGACCTTCAGAAAACTTGTTTGGAATCCAAATACTTACTCCAGTTTACTCGGGGTTATCTGGTCATTGGTTGCAAACAGGTAGAATTTCTGCCGTCCAGACCTGCTCTGTGTCTACGTGTCCCTTTAAAGCTAGTGATTGTGCACATTTGCATATATTATTGGTAGTGTTTCTATTCAAATGATGTATAAAATGAATGTGATATTTGAATTCCACGCTTTTATCTTTCTGACGATCAATTTGGTGATTTTCGACAAACGAGTTTGCAGGTGGCACCTCTCTATGCCGCTGATCCTTTACAAGTCTGTGCACATTCTTTCAGATGCAGGTCTTGGGATGGCAATGTTTAGCCTCGGTAAGTCTCAGTTCTTGTGAGTCCCACGTGACTAGTATATGTGAGTATGGATTTTCCACAATATTTAGGTCCTAAACTGTTCTCAAACTGCCTCATAGAAATAATGTGTTTTGCTCATTCCGGCCCTACAACATATGCAATTCAAACTGGAAAGTGATATCTGGATCAACGTGTGCATGATTCCTTTCAGGCCTATTCATGGGATTAGGCGATCGTATAATTGTGTGCGGGACAAAAATGGCAATGTTTGGGATGGCTCTGCGATTCCTAGCAGGCCCAGCTGTATTTGCTGCAGCCTCTTATTTAGTGGGCCTCCGTGGCGTGCCGCTTAAGGTTTCCATAGTGCAGGTACTCACCTTCTCATCCACGAAGCTTAGATTTTCCACTACACTGCTGTTCTTGATCGCAGGTGCCAATATCCCTTCTGATCCGTCCTCGAATCTCTGCATCTCATGTCTGCGTTTATCTTTGAATGCAGGCTGCGTTACCACAGGGCATTGTACCATTTGTGTTTGCAAAGGAGTATGGTGTGCATCCAGAGATACTCAGTACTGCGTAAGCACTCTCTCCCTCACAACATGATAAATTTACCAGATATTAGCTTAAATTGAGTTCATCCGATTACGATGTGACCTGAACAGTTGAGCTGACCATGAGCACATTTTGAAAGAAACTCTTCTATCTAATATCAGAGTTTGCTAATAATTTTTTGGTGGGCGATTGTAATTGCAGGGTGATCTTTGGAATGCTTATTGCATTGCCAATTACGATGGTATACTACATATTACTTGGTCTGTGATTGGCTGGCAAGTCCTATTTTGTTCTGCTACAGGATGTCTCCAGCACTTCGTTGAAGCCTCAATGCGGCTTCGCCACTTTTTGAGTACTCAATTTTACATGAGCACTTGCGGTGCCGAACCCCCTAAAGGTGCAGGGCTCGGCTAGTTTTACCTTCTTCCGATTTGATAGGCATTTTAGATAGAACTCAAATCTGCCAGAAACTGAACATATAGCAACAAGTTCTTGTGTATTATATAGCAACCCTTGCAACCTCAAGGGTAAGAAGAGCTGCTTAATCGATGTTCAACATTCTGGTGCAGAGCCAAGACTGTTCCATTGCGGTGATGCACATCCTCCACAAGCTGGTCTCCGAAGTGCAGGTGAGTCCTTGTTGTCACTATTTAGACTCATGATACACATTCTTCTGCTTCACTTCTACACCAATCAGTTCATTCAATCACTGCTGGGAGAAAATACCAACAGTCATTCTTTTTCACCACAATCTTTTCTTATTGGGGTCCTCATCAGTTTCTCACAAGACATTCTATGGGATGGTGATTGCAGGGAATGCGTGACAAAAGATGAGAGATGGAGGCATAGAGAAATACTTGTTTAAGATGATAGCCTTTGTTGCCAAGATCATGCCTGTAGTGGGGCGTGCCCCTTGTGTCTTTCACTATCCATTACTCTGGATACTAAACAAAAATAAAAATTCAACTTCAGAAATTTCGACCCTCAAATACTTCCGCTTCCTGCTAGAGCCGCTTGTTTTATTTACTGTGGGTTATAACTGAATTGCCTTCGGCAGAAGTGACCGACTCAATCAGTGTGAGCTTGACTCTGATGAACTTTGACTCGGAAAGGGCAAACCTCTGTGACTTGCTGTGGATGTATTTACTGGGAAGGGTTGGTTGACCGGTATGAGTAAAATCTGCATGAACCACCTGATACAATATCTTGAATTACATCGATCGAGATGGACGTGGGCCCGTTCAGTCGGCGCTTTAGCAAACATTCTCTTGGGCTTCAAATAAGCTTGCGAGCACGATGCTAGATGCATGCAGAGGAATGTGCAAAGCCTCATAAAACAGTGTTTGCCTCGAGGCCTAATTGCCTGTTGCTACATTCTGCCCACCGACTCCATAGAGATCATCTCTGTAAGCTTCAACTGCGGAATTATAATCAACTACTACTATGTCTAGTTTACTGCCTATCTATATCTTTCTAATACAACCAAAGGTCGGTTTTATTAGTGGAAAAACCATCAAACAAAACTCACCTTCGGGTAAGGATAATGCAGAAAGAAAATGGGTATTCCTTGCATTTATCCTCTCTTTCAATATGGGGCTACTTTGAGAGGATAAATTCTCCCAGTAGAGGTCACTATCTGATGATTTAGAATACGCTATCTATCTTCTATGGTGGTCAAAAGTGCCACAACAAACATGATAAAAAAGAGAAAGAATGTGAAGGCAAAAGCTGCTTCTAGAGTCCTTTCATTCTCCTATTCTACTCAGCAGTTGATGTACATGAACTGGGTCATACTGCAAGTACAAAACTGGAGCCATTTGCGTGATATTTCCTCTGCCAATTGGGTGGTGGTTCCAGGATTCAGATTGCTACAAATTCATGTGCTGATTTGATTTCAATATACTATAGTTTCTTGTTGCCCAGTATGAACGAAATAGGCTTGAATCCTCGAACAAGGGCTGCAAAAGGAAGGTTTCCTCTGCATCAAGCAAGCCTAGACAACTATAGTAGTATCCTGGCAGTTGTACAAGTTCTGCAATTATGTTCACAAATTATACTTGTTACTTACATGTTGTACACACATACAAATTAAAATACAATGATTTATTAATTTAGAATTTAAATATTAAAAATAAAAATTTAAAAACGTAATTAACTTTGTTATTTGAATCATAATAAAATATAATTTATATGATGGATATTACAAGTTATTTTTATAAGATGAAAAAATTGACACAACTATAGTAGTAAGAACTTGAGAATATGAAGATTTTTCAATACCTTTAATTCAAACTTCATAGAATGTTATGGATTTTATATTTTTAATTTTGTGGGAAAACTTTAAAAAATAAAATTTACATTTAAAAAAAAACTCAAAATAATAAGTATAGAATATACAAGTATCTGAAAGTTAGGTTGTTTTATCAGATAGATAAATAAATATATATATATATATATATATATATAATAATAATTAATGATGGATATATTATAAACATATGTAATAAAAATTATATATTGATTGATTTTTTAAGACAAAAAATCATACACTACTTAATTAATACAAAAAACATATAATATGAAATTTAAAGAACTTATATAAATATAATAATAATAATAATAATAATAATAATAAAATTTTAATTATAAAATAAAAAATAATAATATTAAAGATATATACAAAAATTATTTTTTTAAAAATCAATATAATACATAAAAATAATTAAAAAATTTATTTAAAAATAATATAATAATTATATTATTATAAATTAAGTTATATATAAAAAGAATATAATTTTATAAATATTATATACTTAATTAAATATTGATTTAAAAATATAAAGTCTATAAATAGAAGAAATTTATTTAGGATTTTATATCATATATTGTTTTATATAGCTAATATAAAAAATTAAATTTAGAATAATAATAAGCTTATTTAAAAGTAAAAAAGATTTAAGATTGAGGAAGGGATTTTAAGGATTGATATTTTGGATTCAAAATTGGATGTACATAAATAGCATGAGATAGAAGAAACATTTAGCATGTAATAAAGAGCTAAAAGATTGCTCATAACTCAATTATTTTCTAATGAGTTCCTATCCAATGATTTTTTAATATAATCACTTTGAAATTTTATTCCAAATTTAATTTTATATGATTAAAGTAGATAATAATATTTTTAAAATAGAAATAAGATTCACAGCCAATTAATCAAAAAAAAATCTGGATACTTTTACAAGACCAAATGTCACGCACATAAGATTTAGTCCAATAATTATTTAGTTAGTATGGATAGATAGAAGTAGGTAAAAGTAGATTAATTTGATAATATCTTAGAAAAAAGCTTCCTAAAAGATTTATAAATACGATTTCACTTTTATACATAGCTACAAGTGATTGGTAGGTTAGAAACTTTGCCAATAAGTTAGCCACGTATTGCACATGTTGATAGCTTGTAAAAGAAGCTAAGTATGTGGCGCACATAAGGAAAACTTGTCTTACAAGTTTGATATGTGTCTTGCAAATTAGACATGTGTTGGAGGTCTTATAGAACACCGCCATATAGCTCTTAGATAGATAGTATATATAGAAATAAGAGTGAAGTCTTCTTTACTCTTATCAATGCCTTGTTCTTAGTTTTGTTTCAAGAGTCTCTAGTCTTTTTGTCTTTGATAATAACTATTCTAGTTTTAATATTATTCCATTTTTGAGAGATTTCTTATTCTTTTGAATGACATGAGAGTATATTGATATTTTATTCCTTTATGATTCATGTCCTTGATAGTTTGACAAGAATAAAGATTTATTATTTTTGTTTTGTGTTTAAAAAGTGAGTGGATTATCCAACTTCTATTGTTGCATTTGAAGGTTGCGGACTATCTACCTTTAAACTAATATTTTTTGCTTTCTAATCTTGATTTTTTTCTTGAAAGAAAATGGATCACCTCTCTTTGTAGAAATTTTTATTTGATATTAGAAGTTGTAGATTATCCTCCTCTAATTCAAATTGTGAAGTTATTAAGTTATCTAAGATCGAAAGATCGATCATAGATGCTACATTTAGTGGAAGTGAGAATAGATTTGCAACTATTGCAGATCTTTAAGAACTTGTCAACACTCTTAGAGTGGAAATTTTACAAATCACTAATACCAATCTTAGAAGTACTATCCTTATGTCTATTGAAGAAATCCAAAGCCTATGCCATAATTTACTTGCTTCTTTTATAATTAAAAGAAGCAAGTAAATTAACTTTATAATCAAATCTAGAAAGCCTTGCTTCTACAAGTATGAAGGAGAGAAAGATTAGTATGCCTAAGCAATTTGATAGAATAAGATCAAAATTTTAAAGATTTTTGCAATAAGTCAAGTTATATCTAAGGTTGTATCTTTTTCAATACTCTAATGGATTTACTCAAGTTGGATTTATATGTGCATTTCTATTTGGAACTGCTCTTTTTTTTATTTATATCTTTGATGAAAAAAGATTCATGACTTCTTTATGATTTGAATTCATTCCTTGAAGTGTTTATGATCATATTTGAAGAAAGTGGTTGAAAGATGGTAATAGAGACTAAGCTCTTATCTTTACAACAAAAATCACGGTCAGTCACAACATACACTGTAGAATTCCAAAACCTTGCTTGTGATGTGGAGTAGAATTACAAAGCCCTTATCAATTAATTTTGTTTTGGATTGAAGGATAACATCAAATATTTATTGTTAACAATGTCAAGAATAGACTTCTTAGAACAATTTATTACTCAAGCCATTATATACAATAATCAATTATTTAAAAGATGTCAAGAATATAGATTTGGCTGGAGAGGAATGGATCAAGTGATGACAACAACTTTTAAGTTTTGAGAAACTTATCTAATTAAGCCAAATCTAATACAAATTGATGTAGTATGTTTTAAATTTCTTATTGAATATAAAAAGATTTAATGTCATTAAGAAAATTTGTGCTTATATTATGGAGAAGTGAAGCACATTACTCAACATTGTCCAAAAAAACAATGCAGTCACAAAATGAGGAGTATGGTCACTAAAAAAGATAATATATCAGAAAATAAGTTTTTCTAGGTACAACAGGAACCATGCGGTTGGAATCATGTGCAACACCTTATAAAGGACTTATTTTCTTCTCAGATCTCTCACCTTGTTTTATCATAGATATATTTTTAGGACCTAAAAATTACAAAGTTTTTACCTTATTAGATTTAAAAGCCTCGACTTCTTTTATAAACAAAGACTTTGTCAAAAAACAAGAAATATTTCTAATCAAGAAAACTGAATCCATACATGTAGAAATCATAGATAGTCATTCATTGTCTTCTAGAGATGTGTTTCATAAAACTATTCTTTTAGATGTAGTAATTAAAGAACATAATAGCATAGTAATATTTAATATGATTGTATCTCCTTCCAATCTAATTATTTTAGGATTATTATGGTTAAAAAAGTATAATCCTAAAATAGATTGGACTTCTTATAACTTTAATTTTTTTTATATTTTAATCCAAAAATCTATTACTCAGGTAGACATACATAATTCTAATTCATCAAAATCCTTATTAATAGGTGCAAAAGCTTTCATATATGCAACAAAAAAAGGATCATCTTTTGCCATATACACCATATTTATTTTAGATGCTGAAAAGATTACAAGTGGTATTCCTAACCAATATCAGGATTTTCAAGATGTTTTTTTAAAAAAAATTTAAATATTCTTTTAAAGCATTGATCTTATGATTGTTCAATTGATCTTCAAGAGGGAGCTCAACTACCATTTGGACCAATTTATAATTTATCACAGAATAAATTAATTACATTGAAAGAATATATTAACAAAAACTTGGCTAAAAACATGTCATTCAAAGTTTCCAACAAGAGCTCCTATCTTATTTGTGAAGAAAAAATATGGATCATTACAAATGTTCATAGATTATCAAAGATTTAACAAGATTACCATCAATAATAGATATCTTTTTTCTTTGATTTTAGGACTTTTTGATCAATTCAGTCAAATAAAGATCTATACAAAAATAGATTTGTAAGGAGCATACAACTTAATTTGATCAAAAAAGGTGATAAATGAAAGATTATATTTTGAATTAGATATAGGCATTTCAAATATAATATCATACTTTTTGGACTTATACATATACTAGTTGCTTTTCAACATCTTATTAATGATATTTTTTATAAATTTCTTAATAATTTTGTTATTTTTTATTTAGATAATATTTTGATCTATTCTAAGAACACAAAAGAATATGAACTTCATATTCATTGTATGTTATAAAAACTTAGAGATGTAGGACTATATGCTAAGATGAAAAAGTGTGTATTTCACACTACTCAAATTGACTTCTTAAGATACATCATTTTGAATAATGGTCTCAAGATGGATCCTAAGAAAGTCTAGATAATCATAGACTGGAAGATTCTAAGAATAATAAAGAATGTGCGATACTTTTTGGAGTTTGTAAATTATTATTAAATCTTCATTAAGAATTTTTTAAAATTTGCAGTTCCATTTACATGCTTAATTTGTAAAAACAAACTCAAGTAGAATAAAGAACTAGAAGTATCATTTAAAGCTTTGAAGACAATTTTTATTTCTGTACCAATTTTGTATCGCATTGACTTTTTTGAGGTATTTTTTTATAGAAACAAATGTATTAGACTTTGCTTTGGATGCAATATTGTCACAAATGAGAGCAGATGACAAATTCCATGTAGTAGCTTTTTATTCTAAATTTTTTTCAGTAGCAGAGATCAACTATAAAATTCATGATAAAAAACTTCTTGCAATTGTGGATTTTTTTTAATAATGGCTTCTAGTCCAATTATTATATATATGGATCACAAGAAACTTGAGTATTTTATATCAGCATGCATATTGAATTGTCATCAAGCTTGTTGGGATATGTCTTTGTCAAGATTCAAGTTTATTATCACTTATCGACTAAGAAAACAATAAGGTCTATCTAATATCCTTTCTAGACATTCTTATCTTACACAAAAAGAAAGAGATTCAACTTTTGATCAATAAAAAACAATCTTCTTGAAGCCAAAGCAATTTCATCTTTGAGCAATAAAATCAACATTGATTATTGATTCAATTTTTTTCAAGCAAGTTAAGTCAAGTATGTCTTTAGATCCTCTTGTTTATGATATTAAGAATAATTCATCTAAATCTTATGATACTTTTGAGTTTGAATTCAAAAACGATCTATTTTATTTTGAAGGATGTCTATATGTTCCAGAAAGTGAAATATGACTATGTGCTTTTGAAGCTCGTCACAACTTCTTTGCAGTCGGTCATTTTGGATATAATAAGGCTTTGGAACTACTATCAAGAGATTTTGGTAGCTTCAAATGTGGAAGTGTGTTAAAGAGTTTGTATAGCCGTGCAATATTTGTTCAAGATCAAAAACTCCTCGTCATCAACCTTATGGACTTTTCCAACCATTACTTATATTAAAACAACCTTAGTCTTCTATTTCTATGGATTTTATCATGGATCTTTCAAATCAAGTTTATATGACTCTATATTTATAACTACAAATTGTTTCACCAAGATGGCTCATTTTATACCGTATACAAAATCTATCATAGATAAAGAAATAACTAAAATCTTTCTTAATAATATCTATTGCTATTATGGATTATAAAGAAATATTATATTAGATAGAGGGATGCAATTTATATTAAGATTTTAGAGAATCATTTTTAAAATATTGAAGATAGACATAAAACTATCTTCAACTTTCCACCTTCAAACTAATAGATAAATGGAATGGATAAATCAAGTTTTGGAGTAATATTTGAGATGTATCATCAACTATCATCAAGATGATTGGACAACTCTTTTGCCATTGGCAAAATTTGTTTATAATAATTCGGTACATTCTTCTGTTCAACAAACTCTATTCTTTGCCAATTATGATTATCATCCATAATTTGATACTTTTGATTTTTTAAAAAGTTGATAATCCTATGAGAGAAGATTTGGCTAATTAATTGTCAGAACTATATGCAATAATAAAGGCACAATTAAAGGAAGATCAAGAATGACAAAAAATGAATATAGATATCTATTGTAAAAAATAGCCTCAATTCTATGTGGACGATAAGATATGGTTACTTTGTTATAATATCAAGACTATTTGTTCTTGTGATAAACTAGATTATCGTAGGCTTGGACCATTTTCAAATTGTAAACAAATTAATCCAATTGCTTATTAATTATACCTACCAAAATCTTTGAAAATCTATCTTATATTCCATATGTCACTATTTAGATCATATAAAATAGTAGATATATAAAGAAGAGGACAAATACCATTGCCTCATATAGAAGTGGATAATAATGAAAAATTTAAGGTAGAAGAGGTCTTAGATTCAAGACGGTATCAAAATCAATTGGAATATCTTGTATATTGGCGCGGATATGATATTAGTGATTGCCTATGGAAGCCATGTAAGAATCTAGCAAATATATCAACAAAAATCAATGTGTTTTATTGATGACATCCATCAAAATGAAAATGAAGAGTCAAAAAAATCTTTGCTATAAAAGCAAAGCAGGCTTAATAGAGGCTTCATTCTATCTTATATAATTATTTGCTATTTCTTTGAATTTGTTTATGCCTAAGAGATGGAAAATCAACAACCAACAAATTCAGCTTAAGAACCATTGTTTGTTGACTTATCAAACAAGACATTATGACTATCATAACCTTCAAGACAATGGAATAGAAATGAAGATCCTCAAGAATGACATGTTCTTCCTTGGATTAATGGCAAGATACAATGTGTCTGGTATTATGACCTTGGAAGAGACTCCCAATGTTTGGTGATACTTTTAGAGGTAGGAACTACTCTTGATAGTGTTCCAAATGTTTTTTTTGAAAAAAATTATGAAGGCCTAAAAAATGATCAAATAACAAGGTGGTCCTCTCACCCTAATATGAGACACTATCGATGGCTAAGAGGACCTATCAACTACCTTTGAAGGAAATAAAGATCTCAATATATAACAAATATAATTCAGTATATCTTGGACTTTCTCAATACATAATCACCACTCTTTGTGGAACTCGTCTTTAAAAGGAGAGGTTAATATCACAGACATAAGATTTACTCCAATAATTATTTACTTAGTATGGATAGATAGAAATAAATAGAAATAAATTAATTTGATAATATCTTAGAGAGAAGCTTCCTAGAAGCTTCATAGATATGATTTCACTTTTATATATGGCTATAGGTGATTGGTAGGGTAGAAATTTGGCCAACAAGTTAGCCACGTGTTGCACATATTAGTAGCTTGTGGAATAAGCTAAATATATGGCGTACATATGAGAAACTTATCTTACAAGTTAGACACATGTCTTACAAATTAGACACGTGTTGGAGGTCTTATAGAACACCGCCACATAGCTCTTAGGTAGATAGTATATATAGAAACAAGAGTGAAGCCTTCTTCACTCTTGTTAATGCTTTTTTTTATTCTTAGTCTTGTTTTAAGAGTCTCTAATCTTTTTGTCTTTGATAATAGCCATTCTAGTTTTAATATTATTCCATTTTTGAGAGATTTTCTATTCTTTTGAATGACACGAGAGTGTATTGATATTTTGTTTATTTATGATTCATGTCCTTGATACCAAATTACAACTTGCATGTATATATTTTTATTATAAAATATCAAATATGATATAAAAATATATAAATTAAGATATAATAAATAAAATAAAATAAAATAAATATATTTTTAACTTATATTATAAGATCTTTTAGATAAATTTTTTAAAAATTGACTATAAGATGGTATCACTATTGGACATGTTTTGGAAGAAATATTGGATAATAATATATATAATAATTGTATGTCTTACTTAACTTTAAATTTAGATAAATGATGAATAATTATATTTTATTAATCTAAGTATTAATAAATAAATAAAAAAATAAATAAATTTATTCTAAAAAATTATAGTAATATATTTTTATGATAAAAGTATATTTTAGAAACTATTCAAAAGAATAAAATTTGTAAGAATTTTTAATACAATTATGCTACAAAAATAAAATACATAAAAAAAGATCAAAAAATTAAAAAATCAAAAAATCATTAAACTAAATAATTAATATTAAAAAATAACAAATCAAAAAGTATAAAATAAAATATAATTTTAATTTAAAATAAATATACTATAATTGAATATTAATAAAATTAAAAAATCAAAAATCAAAAAGAGAGTAAAAAAAATTAGAAAAGAAATTAGAACTTAAAATACTTGATATATAATATAGGATTTATAATAAATAAAAAATAATATTTATAACTTACTTTCAACATAATATTTAAAAATAAATTAATAAAGATAATAGTTTATAAATTTAACTACTATCACAAGTATAGTTAATCTATTTTTTAAAAAAATTAAATAATATTTTTAAAGATTTTTTTTTAATATTTAGAATATAATAGAAAGATATAGTAACAAATCTTCTAATTATCACAAGAATTTCACAAGAATTTCACAAGAGATAAAAAGACTTTTAGACTTTATTTATTATAGAGATTTTATTTTATAAAATATAAAAAAGGAATAAGAATATTAACTAGACTTGATTATCTTCACATAAACATATATATAATGTAAAATAAAAATAAAACTTTTAAAATATTTTAAAATATAGCAATCATTAAAAATATTTCAATAATATTTACAATTCAATTATAAAATATATTAGAAAAAACTCATATATATATATATATATATATATATATATCAAATAAATTTATATCATTTTTAAAATCTTATAATTTATAAATACATATATCAAATCTAAATTAGTACAAGTTAAAAATAATATCTATTAAGCAAATTTAGATAATTCATTAAATTATAAAAAATTTATTGCAAGGACCAAGAAATCAAATGATCTGAATTAAGTAAATACACAAGGGATAATCAAGATTAATCTTTAATTATAAATCTTTAAATATAATTATAAGTTGATCTTTAACATTATAGAATCTAATAAGCTTTAAAACCTCTCAACTTAAACCAATACAACTTAAAGAGTGGTGCCAAAAAGGAAAAAAAAAAAAATTAAAGTTCAAAATTAGAAGTCAAATAGAGACAATTGCTTAAAAATATTCTTCAAAACAGTTTTAAAAATAACACTAGTTGTATTAAATTTTCAAAGTTTGTGATAGACTAGATGGTTATGTATATATATACCTTAATATTTTTAAAATATACAAGGATTTTACTTAATATTATAAAATAATATAAATATTGATCTTTAAATTATAATAAGAATAATTATTAAGTTATATTATTAACAATTCCTCAAAGAAGATAAAATCCATATTAATTAAGTCATTGTTATAAGATGACATATAAAAAATAGTCAACTCAATTGCTACTAAGAAAACTCTTGGTCTATATAAAAAGAAAATAGAATTCTTTTAAAAAATTATAATATAGTAAAAGAAGGTTATCTTAGTTTGGTTAGCACTATGTAACACAAGGATTTGTTTTTCAATATATTTTTAAAAGAAAAGGAAATTTTAATAAAAGAAGTGATTATTATTTTTTAAGTAAATAAAATAAAATAAAATAAAAATACTTTCTACAAATTATTTATAAATTAATTGTAAAAAAGATTATAACTAATTCTAATTAAAAATATCAAATATAATCAAAGAATCACTATTTTTTAGATTTATTTTAAGCATCTTTTTAGTAGCATAAGCGATTATTAACTATGCTAAGATTGATAAAAATAACTTTTATTCTTTGAAGTAGACTTCTAAAAATCAAATTATAAAATATAATTAAAATTATTGTTTAAAATATATATATATATATATATATATATATATATATATATAGATTTCTATTTAAATTATAATAAAATATTTAAGCTTCCATTTGAATGGGTGGAAGTAATAATTTGAGTGGTAAAACACAAAGTTATTTCTTAATGTATTATTTTTTTTTCATTATAAGTAAGATATTAAATTTAGGACTTTAGAAAGAAAAAAAATATAAGGGTTTTAATAAATTAGATTATTAGCTAAAAAAGACTAATAAAAATTAAGCTAATATACTTATACTTCAATGCCAAAAAATAAAATAAATAAAAATTTAAAATAATATGACTAACATCTTCCACATATTTAATCCAGCTTTAAAACTAAATTAAAAATTAGAGATGTTTTTTAACCTACTAACAAAAAAAATATTAATCTAAGATTGCATTGATAAAACAACATATATTGAATTTGTATAAAGAAAAATAAAATTACTAATTTTTTTGCTATTTTAATTGATACAAATCTAAATTATAGATTTTAAAAAATTAAAATAAAAAAAACAAAAACTTAAATACTAGTGTTTAATAAGATTATGTGCAACCAAAAAATTCTATAATCATAACTAAATATTTTTGTTATTTTCTAATTTAATTAATTTTTTAGCTATTATTATTTTAACATAACTTTGCTTACTAAAAGCTATAGTAAAATTTAGATATATGATACATAGTTTTTAATAGAAAAATAATTAATCCATTTTTAAAACTAAAATTATTTAAAAAATATATTTCAAAATAAGATTGGAGAAAAAATAGAAACAAGAGATGTAAATGAAACCTATATTCAAATAGATTACAATAGCATTACAATCTAAAAATTTTAATATATAGATTTTTATCCAATATAATCTCATATCAACCAAAATAACTACAAAAAAATAAAAAATAAAACTAGATTCTAATTCTTAGTTATAAATAAAGCCTTGAGTCTTATAATTAAATCAAAATAGGAAGTACACAAGCTAAAATACTTAAACACTTGTCTCTTTAATCACTTGGATCTATTTATAAAATATAAAACTATGTCTTGTATTGTAATATATTTATATATGAATTTAGTTACATATATAATCATTTAAAGAAAAATGATTATGCAAAAAAAGATCATAAAGATTAATATATATTTAATATAGAAAGATTAATAATATATATATTTTTAAATAAGATAAAAATATTAAAAAATATAATTTTATATTATTAAACTATCTATTTTTGGATTATATGACAATCTTGTGTCTTAAAATTTAAACTAATAAGTTATGTCAAAGAATTTTTTTAAATAAAAATTTTAAAAAATAGATTGGTTTACAAAAAGAAATAAAAGATTATTTTTAAATTATTATATTTTAATTGCAAGACTTGTCTTTTAAGATCTAAAATAACAAATTATTTATTATACCTAAATCTAGCAAAGAAAATATTTTTACAAATAGAGTCTTATTCTTAGAAATTATATTAGGTTGATATATATATATATATATATATATATATATATATATTAAATACTACTAAGCCATCCATAGAGGAATTAGAAGCCTATCTAGTAGCTAAAATTACCTATGCAGTTTGATTGTGATTATTTTTAAATATAAGAAGAAATGCCCTATAGATCTTAAATTATTTTGTAGCTTAATGGCAAAACTTTAACATTATCTTTTAAGACACCAATAGTAATTAAAAATTGAATTGATAAAATATTTAATTAAACTCAAAAAAATTATATACATATATTTTTTATGACTTATAATATTTAATCTTAATTAAATAGAAGGATATATTATGATATAATTATATCTTTAATTTAAAAAATCAACTCAAGAGTAGCAATAAAAAAAGAATCATTAATTATACAATTAATTTAGCATTAGAAGGTTGTAGTTAATATCTATAAATCAAAAGTTAATACCATAGTACCTACTTACTACAATTATTTCAAAAAATCTAATTTAAAAATCTATTTTACACAAAGTCAAAATTGATCATAAGTATAATAAATTTGAAATTAGCAAATATATTTATAAACAAACCAATAACAAGTTTGCAATATTAAAAACTTTAAGAAATATTTTTATAAAAATAAAAAACTATTGTCAAACAACAATTGCCAAGATTTAGATATAATAGGATAGTATGGACACTTCTTAAACGAAAAAGTCTATACAAATTTTAGACCTAGAAGAATTTATTTTGTTTTTAAAAAATATATATATAATATCTATTTATTTAATTGAATCTCAATAAATATTTCTATTTTCTATAAAAAAATATAAGAAATAAAACTAAAAGATAATTAATTTATTGTATGACCTTTATTATATAATATGACAAATCTTATATAACAAAAATCTCTAAGCTTTGAAAATATATAATATATGGATGGTGTACTAGAATTTTTAATAATAATTTAATTACATATACTAAAAATAGACTCAAAAGAATTATTTGAAGATAAAAATTTAAAAATATTAAAATATTAAAATAAAATAAAATAAAAAATAAAGTAAAATAGTATATAAAATAAATAATTATAAATTTAAATTTATTATTATTTTATTATTATTATTATTATAAATATGTATATATATATATATATATATATATATAATAGTTGTATCTTGTAATTATTTTAATTCAATTTATAACAAATAAGTAAATAATTAATAAATAATATCTTATTAAAATAATAAAATTCTCACACCAATAAACACATTATTTTTTTCTATGTAATATATTCTAAAAAAATAATAGAAATTCCAATCAAACTAATTTGATCTATTTTTTATTTTTCAAAAATATCATATTCAGTTATTTTAAGAGATAAGGAATCAGACAAATCAACTATTTCTTCGTATTTTAAAGGAACTACTCAAGTCAAATAATGTACAAACCCATTCATTTAGTGTTACTATCATGAATCTATATATATCACAATTCCAAGATACATACATCCTTCCTTGACAATTAGAAAAAAAGAAAAATCAAAAACTCAATTTGAGGAAGATGAGGCTTCTATAAGATCTGGAGAGAACTGTGGCCTAAAGGTCCTAAAAGAGGTGTAAAATAACCCCAAAATCGACCCCACATGCAAATAACTCTTGAATGTATACTTCAAATTTCAATCCATACAGCATTTCAACCCAACTTGTGAGCATTTTCTGTAAGTCCATCAATCACTTAAATCTTGAAAGATCATAGACCCAGCAACGATTACAGCAGATGAGGCAGAAACTGACAACTTAGAATAAAACACCACGAAACTACTAGACACACCATGTGCAAGAATAATTTGAAAGAGAGGTGCTTACGATGAGAAACATCAAAATTAACACAATTCGAGACTGGAATTCTATATGATAAGCAATGACTGATGTTTTTTATTATATTCTGAAACTCTCATCAGTTGACGGCAGCAAGGAGGAGTTCAACGATTGCTGACCTTGCCAAAAAATAGTGGATATTAGCACAAAAATGTAATGGAGTCCAATGTGCTCTATGATCACAATTTCCAGTACAAAATTTTGAGCCGTAATGCAGAGTTGAGTGAGAATATCCTCAACAGTGTTCCATTAGTGGCAATAAGTATATGGCTTTAGCGACAGCTTCACCAGCTCTAGAGCTATCAGACGAAAGATGAACACTGGGCAATGTAAAATGATGGAGCAAATCCAGCATTCTAAACTGCAACGGACCACAACCGAAGTGCGAGTGTAAGCCTCGGCAAAGTGGTAGTTCATACAAGGCTCACACAGCGACCTGCCCCTGAATAAAGAGTAGAAAGTCCAATCACGCAACAGCTGGACGTGAAAACTCCCTTATAACTATCGAATGAGTAGCCAGTAAATGTTACAACCTGTTGAATGTGAATGGCAACATAGCAGTCCTCTTGAAACGGCGTTAAATGCTTGCGTTTTTTTCAGAATACAATCTGATTATGAACCTCAAAATTGTGATGCCTCATAGCAAGCCAAGTCCTCTCAAAATTTTTGGCGCTGAGATGTACAGGTTTGTTGCGGCTACATATGCTACAGGAGGGAGAATTAGGAGCTATTCTATATACAAGGCTTCATAAAGATAATGAAGCGTCATAATATGGTACACGAACACAAGCCGCCACATTCGTCACACATCAAGTGATGACTTTGAGGTCCTCAATGCCATCTTGTACTTCTCGTTATGCTTTTGTTCTCCTTCGAAGCTGGTTTCACAATGCTTTCCTTGTATTCAACAGATGTATTCGATGCTCGACGAGAGGCGGCAGAGTTCTTCACAGAACTACCGAATTCAAAGGAAGCTACATTTACCCAATTGATTTCTTCGTCCTGCTGAGGAACAAAATTCTCCTTCTCCTTGTTCGCTTTGATCTTACCCTGGACTTTGAGAGAACTGGCTTTGGTTGGTCGCAAGACTCCGCTGGACTTCTTGTGCTCGCGTGCAGACGTCGAAGAAAAGTGGCCTTTCGCTCGTCGCGACTTTGCAAGTTTCATGTTGCTTCCAGCAGACTCAGTACCAGTGCCTATGAAAAAAGAATACCCACAATTAAGGAACATAATTTCTTAAGTTCCACAGCTACAGATATTTATCCTATATTCGTTGTGACAATGCATTGCGGGAATTCTCCACTGCTTTCATTAACTGTAAGCTTCTGTCTGGTAACAAAACTGTGAACAATTTTAAATGGAAAAAATAGCTTAATCGAAGGCACAAAAGCTTACTGGTATCGAAGATGAATAATCCAGAAAAGAACTCAGCGAATGGTTGGATAACATCAACACTTACTTGCTGTGGTGTTGTTGAGCTGCTTAAGCCCTGAGTTAGGATTGCCTTCAGCAGAGAAATATTCTTGCGAGGGGCAAAGACTGCCCGTGTTGTTACGTGTCCCGAAGTCATCAAGATGGGACCCTTCTTTCGCAGCAAGTGCTTGCAGGGAGCTCTCTACCTCCAAGAAGTCGTCAAACAACGTGCAGGAAGGGGAAGGGAACATACTTCCGTCGATGGAAAGAGTCGAAAGCATCCCTGAAGATGAACACTCCTGCACTCTGCTATGTACCGAAGATGTCTCTCTCAGATGAGTAGTGCTTTCAACCATGGTGCATGAGACAGCCAATTCATTGCCCCGAGGGCCAATGACGCGGCGATTGTCTACTTGGTCTTCATGGATTTCAGCACAAAAGTCCATAGTATTTCGACTCGTGTAATTGGGAGATGATTGCGGATGGCCAAAAGTATCATCTATGCTGGATTGGAAAGCTACAGTCTGTCCGCCTGAAAGAGAAGAAACCTGCATTTGCTCTCTTTCATGAGAGATTCCGTTGAACGTATTTTCGAGTGCTAGTACTTCCTTGGTAGTAGACCGGAGTATGGAGATATTGCGTCTGTGATTACCGCTACGGAAGAGAGGGGAACGGAGCTCGAGCTCATGGACCTGTACATTGGAAGGGAGAGCGTTCAATGACCTTCGTTCAAAACAGGCAATCACGACAAGGAAACGACTTAAATTTATTCTAGCGATCTGAAAAAAGATGAAGCATTTTCAAGCATTGATGAATGCTCAAAACATGATGAACTAATCATAGGACGGTCTTTCATGTACACGTGATATCGAGATATTTGTCAGAAAAAGGTAGATCAGTGGGTTAGTATACAGCATATTGCCTTGTCCTCTAGAGCAATAATTTCCTCCTTGAGCTCCTGAATTGCAGAATCCTTGCGTCTGCATATGTCCTCCAAAACTGCCAATCTCTGCACAATTGCCCACAAAAATCATGCCATCTTCTCAATCTTTCAAATCGAGTTGTAGAATTATGAGGCGCCAGAATTGAGGAAGGAAAAAAGATGTTTTGTATCTATTAACGGACGTGTTCACGTGTATGGTCTTTCTTTGAAACCAAAACGCAGCCAGCAAATTTATGCATTACCTGATCACTTGCTTCTCGAGTTGCTTGAGCGGCAGCAGTGATACCATCAAGGGCGGCATCACGCATCTGGCAGTCTTTTTTAAGCTCATCGATCTCCTTTGATTTCACTAAGTACATAACCTGTTCATCTCAAACCAGAGATTAAAATCATATCAGTAAATAATAAACTGATGCTTAATCAAGTCAATGAATTCTAGGCATCAGCAGCTCCAAATTTCTATCATGAAGCCAATTCCAAAAAAAATTAACCCCTTCCCAACAATAACATCCCAGTAAGAGTGCCTCATGACACTGATGACACTGGAAGCATGATAGAAATTCTCGCTACTTCTGGTCTGGCTGATTCATTTCATGACAAATTCAGTTCCTTTTTCTGCACTTTGCAAAGTAGATTCGGTCAAAATAATTGTGCTCGTCTTCACCCTGGAATATTACCTTACGACTCCGGATTAACTCGTCGTATGCGGACTCCTTCTCCCGAAGCTTCGCTGTAAGCTTACTCATTTCCCATTCGAATTTTTCCTGCGATCATGGAAATTTACGTGATATTGCGACCTCAATAATTATATAACGAGTAGGAAGAAAGTATAGGATGACATGCTCTCAGTGAAACAGGTGCAAAACATCACAGTTGTCATGATTTATTCTCGTACCTGATTTTGGTGGTCACGAGCTATTGCCTCCGCAAGCTTAATCTCAACTTTCTTTCGTTTAGCGTCAGTCTCTCGCACACTTTGTTTCAAACTGAGCATCTGGCATTCCATTCCTGCAATCTGAGGTTGGTAGAAGCGCAATACCAACCGAATTCACAATGATTAGAGAATCAAATGCACCGTTGATGAGCGATGTCAATAAGATGCAAATCTTAACTGCCTAATCCTCAAACGCCATGAAATTGGTAACTTGAGAAAGAGGGACATGTGCATGGGGCATTAACTAGAGAACAACCGAAAAACGACTAATTTTACATATGTGGCACCTTGGCAGCGGCCTTCTCGAGCTCTCCTAGTAGCTGTTGAGCAAGAAATTGAGGAGCATCTTCTGAGAGAGATGACACCCGTTTTTTTGCCTCTGGACTCTCGAAGTTCTCTGCAGCTTTCCTTCCATCCAAGGGAGCCATCAATGAATCCACAGTTTTTCGAACTGCAACCCTTATTGCTGAAGCTATTTCACTACCTTTGTTTCTCCAGCTGGGAGAACATACGACGTGATTTTCAACTTCAGAGGATATAATTGCTGCAGATTCAGTCTTGCTCAGTGGCGAGGGCACGGCTGTTTCACGTTGCTTGAGCAGTAACGTATGCTTCCATTCCTGTATCCCTTCCTCACTAGTGGGTATAAGTTTTTGTTCTTTGTTCATGAGAGTGTCCTGAAAAAGTTCCGAAAATTCAATGCCTCTTTTTTAGTCAGCTATACCAACAGAGAATACACTTAGTAGGAACCTTCAACACTAAAGGCCCAAATTGAGGACTTCTTTTGCAACAAGATGACAAAATGAGGATAAAATACAATAAGATAGTGTTTATTAGTCATATTCGAAGAAAAAGCAGAACCTAATTAAAATTTACTGTAGATGGTTTGTTGAATTAACCTTCGTCACTTGAAGTAGAAATCTCTCAAGCTCCAGCGGTGACGGATTGAGAGACGCCAATGTATCTGGTCCGATGGCATGCCAGATATTTACAACAGCTGACTGAAGTGACGCAACCTGTGCGCTTGCTTTTTCTACACTCTGCTTCAAAGCAGTCGAAGCTGCCACAAAAAAATACTCAAATATGTGACTTTCGCTCCTGTTGACGAGGAACTGATCATTCATCTTATGACAGATTGGAACAAAGCCTACGCGGATTTAAGTGATTACACGATAGCCTGGGATCATAAAATGTAATTGTCCACTTTACATTCTTACTATGGAAAACTTTAGTCAAATCTGATAATCCGGCAAGAACAAATACCTCGGGCTTTCTTCTCGGGTGTATTTGCACGTCGTGATAATGAGCTTGTTCTGTCGGCTTTCTCTAGCTTCTGAGCCTGCAACCCCACTGACTATTAGCATGCATTGCTTTTCGTAAGATGGAAAAGCTCCGCTAAAAAATCTTACATGTAGAATATCTTCCGAATCTTACGAGCAATAGTCCAGCAATGTGAACACATCACCTTCTCAATGACGTGAGAGAGGGCAGCCATGACATGCGAGGCCTCTTTGTCCAGAACTGACGACACCTGGTTCTGCATTCATTAATTTTTGCGGGTTTTAGAAAGAAGATTATGCACAGCGGGTCACGACTACATACCTCACTGAATCTTAACCAATCATAACTACCGATGAGAGCATACGTAAGAACTGTATGATCGGTTTTACCACGATGAGCTCACACAGGGTTCAATTCCAGAACGACAAAGGCGATCAAAAATAGCCGTAATACTTACCTTCACTTCGAGGAGCATAGTAGCACATCGTGTCTGCATCTCCTCCAAATCTGAGCATTGCTCCAAACCTTTAGAATAAGCAATCAAGCCCTGCTGTAATGAAACCGCAAAGGAAAACAGCCCTTCAATTAGACATTGTGGACTGGAAAGTTTGTGCCTTAGTCACATGAGAATTGCATCAGTACAATGCGCAAAGTTGGAAGTGAAACCAGTACGTTGAAATCATGTAATCAGGTGCATTAATTTCCAAAAAGTGGGCTACATATCTACGTCGAACTAGAGCACGTTGGGAAAAGAAGTATGCCTCGAAAGAAGATCTTTTCTTGTTGGTTAGTGGAGTAATATCGTCAGCACTTATTGTTGTGAAGGAGGACTTCACAGGCGTCCACTCTGAAGGCTCCTTCGCATCCAAGGCAAATCTGGAAAATATTCTCTGCCGTTTCTCAGGTGTGCAATCCTCAAAGAAATGCTCGCTTTCATCGTCATCTCCACTCCGTGACGTGTTCTCTGTCAGTAGAGTACTGATCGACTCAGCCTCTCCTAATTGGACTTCTTCAACCACAGCTTTGGAATTCTCAATTATACAGACATCTTGGCTGACGGGGCCATCTTTAAATTGATCGCAGTTTGTTAGACCATCAGACAATTCACGTTTCGGTCTCTGGTATGTTTTCGGTGTTTCTACCCTTAGTTCCTCGGAGTTCGATGCTTGCCTCGCCTTCAGCGGCATGGCTGGACTTGCTATCCTTGATTTCTGATCAATATGTTCTTGACTAGGAGTCCTAAAAGAGAGAGAGAAGTTTTCTTCTGCGGCAACTTGGTCCCACAGGTTGCTAAGTTCTCGTCTCATGAGAGACAGGGCGTTCTCCTGTGCACGATTCAATACAGTAATCAATTTATGATACCCTTCCACCGCTAGTAGCCATCTTCGATAAAAAGTGATGTAGGCAAACACCGGGAAGATCAGCATCACAGTTTGGGAACGCTTGAAAGCTACTGATACTCGAATAATACAATGCAGCATTCGACAAAAAGGATCAAACCACATGAAGAATTCCCAAGTTGAGCTCACCTGTGCATGCACTTCTTTTTGTAGACGATTAATTTCTTTGTGGTTTTTATGTTTGCTAGATGCGGCAGCTGCAGCAGCTACAGCCACAATTAACACCCGTTGCAAAGGTGCAAAACAATCCCAAGCTTGGGCCTCCTCCTCTCCCAAATTTCCTCCTATCGTGGAGAAGGAAGTTGCAGAAACGGCGTCCATTATACGCCCGTCCAGAGAGATATGCGCCATCCCATTAGAAAGGTCTCTCCTGCGAGTTTCCTCATTACTTGCCAACGCAATTTTCTGTAGGTAGAGTACCTCCTTCGGATGCAATACTGAATCTGCAACGAAAAAAGTAGGAAGGTATCAGACATTACTTGCAGTCAAAAGGTATAGAACATCAAATCTTCAGATTCTAGATCTTGTACGAATAGTGTAACACACCCTGTCTTGGGAAAGGCTACAAAAAAATTGATCTACATCTAAATGAATGCAACGACATTGAGATAGAAAATAACCTGAGTCTAAAGCAGAAGTTCCTTGAGTGAAACGGAAATCACATCCGTGAAGTGAAGCTCGCCTGTTGCACCTTGCACTTGGAGCAATAAAATGCTTACTCAACATTTTTTCACCTCGGCCCGGTCTTACCGTTGGCTCCACAATTTCGTCTATATCTTCTCCGTCGTCGAGTACGGTAGGCCGTCCATCAACGGTAAATCCTTGGAGAGAAAACATTCCCGATTTCTGAGAAAACGCTCCACCTCCTCCGCATCCATATATCGACGACAATCTTCGGTTAAAGAGTACATTATCGTCGGGGGAATAGCCCTGGAATTCTGGGGAAATAGGAAATGGTTTCTCTGGGATAACGAGCCGGGGTGCTAGTCCGGCACGCCCAGGGCCTAGTCGGCGACTTACCATGCAATTAATCATGTTGGAGGCCCACCCAAATCAAAACCACAAGGGCAAAGATAATACAGGAGTGGCACCACACTGGTAGATATCCTGTTACACGCAGTAGGCCACATTAGAGCGGATTGCATAATTCAGATCTTGATTTTCTTTGACGAAGCTCGTGCAATTTAATGATTTTTGTGTACACTTTGTTTGAGTAATCAACAAACGTTCAACAAGATCGATATTCTAAAATGCTTTATACAGCACACATTGGACCAGGAGAAGTTCCTTTTAAACGATCAGAACACCAGTCCTCCCCTACCGATCAGAAGTACGAAGGACAATCTGCAGACATCAGCTACTCTAAAAAAGTGGTCTAGGCTAAGAACTGATCGTTTGTTCTATTTTAATTGAACAAGAGGTCAGCCTGAGTAATATAAAAACTCACTAACGATTCATCAAGAACTACTGAAGTGAGTGTGCTGCCACTGTGATGAACTGCATACGTTAATTACAATAGCTAGCAACTGGGGACACTCACTGAGGGAATCAAATTCTAATCTAAAAGTAAATCTATCGAGTAACATTGATAGGAAACTGAAGCAACCGAGTCTACCTACTAAGAAAAACATCTCATTGTCATATTCTTACCCACTTGAGATTACATTAATTTACTCAACAACAGAGCTAGACAGGATTGCATTCCAAAAATCAAGTATGTGTAGCTCAAAGAGAAAGGAGCAGCATCACAACACTCATCATGGAAAGTCGATGGAAGATGTACCTGTTACATAAACATAGTACCGCTCACTTCTCAGTCATCTGAGCTCACAAAATCGACCCATTCCTTGCCGTGTTCCTCTCCCCACGCACTTTGAAGGCGACCTAAGGACAGAATTCAACAAATCCCACGAAGAATACTCACACATGAAAAAAATTCTTCATCAAACCGCAAGCCATTCCTCGTGTACGAACCTCTCATCCAGCACTTCTCTCCCCCCCAGACTTTCAATCTCCTCTACTCACAAGAGCTGATTCCACCACCACAAACACCTCAGCGCTCAACAAAACCTGTAACATTTCAAATTCAAAACTCTCCAGCCTCTTCTCTTTCAAAGAATTGAATATCAGTCCACACGGTAGACTGAGCCCAGTGTTAACCACTATTGCGGCGAATAAAGGAACCAAACGTGCCGGGAATAGTCAAAAAAATATCCTATAAAAAAACCTAACTAAAGCAGGAAAATTCTCGAATGCTAAATTGAGGCGCCGCGACGACAGAATTCAAGAACAAGAGCGGGAGGCAAATCTCGGTGGTCTGATGGGCGGCGAGAGTTTTGGAGGGGAATTAAGCAAGGCGACCTTTCCTTTTCGGAGAGTTTGAAATGGCGGGGGTGTGAAAAGGATGTAGTTCCAACGGCCGTGTAATGATGGGTTGTACCAGAAGGGTGGCGCCACGTTGTTGAGAAAGGGATGGCCGAGAATGCCGTTTGAACTGGTCGGAACGGAGGAGTTCTGTCGTTTCCGCGTTCGATGAACGATCGTTGACGATTTCGTTTCGTCGACAATGCGCATCAAGAAGCTACCCAAATTTCCTTTTATTATTCAAAGAAACTATACTTTCCAATATTAATCTGTTACGGTATTCATTTATTTATCATTTATAAACTCTTACTATTTTAGATTATTCATTTTATTGGTTGTTGCATTGCGCACTTTTTTGGGATTATAGTAAAATATTTAGTTATAAATTTCTTTAAATATAATTTTAAAGTATAAAGTTTTTACAATGTCTGTATAAATATATGAAGGACTTTTAGGAGGACATGAGATAGTTTAACTAATACTATAGTTTCTTTGTTGTTCTTTGGCATTTGCATATTTATAAGTTATAAGTTAATAATGAGGTTGTGTTCTGCTTTAATTAACAATGACAGAAATTGATGAAGAAGCGCTTCCACTTTACAATTGCCATACTATGAATAATCTTTAAACATCATCATGAAAAACAATAAGATTGTACGTGTAGTAAATGGTGGTATAATATTATTATCAAGCACAATGTTCTAATAAAATGAAGTAGTATTATTTTAAGGCACAGGTTATAAAATTCTGCATTCAACCTGAAATCAACTAATTGTTGTATTTAATGTAAAAAAAAATATTATAAATCCAATATAAATCGAAATTACTATATTATTATTTTACAAATATTTAATATTTTTAACTTTACTAAATTTAGAACTCGAATACAATTTATTATACTATTATTCAACCATAAATATAAAAAGTATAATTTAATTAATAGTTTTGGCAAGTCAATGTTACATTATGAATTTAAAATATATATAAGTACTCAATTAAATTACCTATTTTTCTAACAGATATGGAAGAATCAATTTTTAGTAGATAAAATTGTCATACTTTTTTCAACATACAATAATGTATTATTCCTAAATTTTATTTTAAAATAAATTATAATATTTTTATAATATTATTAGAAGTTATCACACATAATCATAATTTCAACATCCAATATAAATATCAAATAATTTTATTAATTAACTCAAAGTTTTAAAGCAACATTTTATTAATGTATCACACAAGTATGCAACCTTGTATGTTAATCAAACCATTAAAATTTGGCATAACTTTTATTGAAGCTAAAAATAGATACACAAATATATAAATAAACTTTAAGTGTATTTTAATTTTAATTTTAATTTTATTGAATTTGCAATAATTTTTCTTTGTATCACATTTAATAATTTAATAAATTTTAAATTCAAATAACTCAATAATCAATTGAAGTCATTGAATCCAATATCATTTTAAACTACTAAGACTTTTACAATAGTCTTATCAAACCACAAATTAACAGCAACAAATATTAATAACAAATTTAATAAATAAACATGTTTAAAAAATAAATAAAAATCTGGATAGATAAATATAAAAGCACTCTTAGCATTAGATATGTTGCAAAAAAATTATTTGTTTTGTATATAAATCAATGCAACTTTAAAACTCAATTTCTTTTTATAAATAAGACTATAAAAACAAATCAACAACCAAATGTAACATTGTTTTTTCAAATCAAGAACAAGAAAAAATTTAAATACTTGATTTGCATGTAGGATACTAAACTTAAAAGTGGATTTACGATAACCCATGCTTATTATTGTTTTTATCTTTTTTCTAATTATTTCCCACCAACACCCTCAACTTCTTTGAATTGCCAACACCCTCATTCTTTGCTTTCATTGTCCAGTCCCCGGTTTAGAAATCCTACGCATCAGCAGAATCTATTATGAAGCACATCAACTTAGCAAGCCAGAATTTAAATCGGATGCATTAATTCCAAGGCGGCCAAAATGGCTGTGGCGCCCTAGTTTGAATTCTTAGCACACCCGCGACATTTTTGTTCTGATTCCAGATACGCTTGTTGGCGAATTCTGCATAGTTTTTTTTTGTCGAATATTCTGGTACAGGATGCCGATCAGGGTACACGCTTGGACCAATTTTAGTACAGCAAGTGTATCTGGCGGTGGAATGTGTTCGAAACGAACGGGATCGGAGCTCCTCCGGTGTTGGGCAGAGGAGAGGCGTTGCAAAGTTCACAAAAACGCAGGAATTCGATAGGGTGGGAGTGTCCCACGTCAAATCGGAAGATTGTTCCAAGTGGTGGGGGGAGATCGCGAATGCAGGGAGTTGATCACGCCTGGTTTGGTGGATGATAGCGGGCTGGCAGTGAATCCGAGTCAGGTTCACCCGCTCTCCTAACTGATCTTTTCAGGGTGTCATGTACCATTAACAAGCGCCGGATCATTGCTAGTGAAGGATCAGAACGACTGGAGCTACGAGTTGGGACTGTTGTGCCTATTGATTTTGTGAAATATGGTTCATGGAGAGACATCTGAAAGGTTGGAAGATTGTTATCTCGAGATGGGTGAGGAGAGAGAGCTGGAGCGTGACTGCAGTGGAGCACATGTACTAGTCAGGAATCAATTCAATGATTACACCGATTGTGGATCTAGCACAGACCTGATTCTTGTTCTTTACAAGTTGAACATCTTCTTGTTTTGGTTTGCTTTAGTATTGTTTCTGACATCGAGATTGCATCCATGATTGTTCAAAGGGTTTTATTATTGAGCATTGTTCAGAACCGGGCACATTGCTCAATGCTAACTTGCTCTTGCAATTTGGGGTAGTGTATCAAACGGGGCTCATCTTCCTTAACTGTGATTACCCAGGTTGGTATGACTCTAGTACCAAGAAGTTCAAGAATCAGAAAAGGAGTATTTAAGAGGAGAGCTCGATGTATTGTCTTATACAGTGTCAACGTAATGTCAATATTCAACTCTATAAACTGTGGGGATTGATTTAGCACTATCCAGCAGCATGCGTAAGTTTGCACGGTGCAAAGTATGCAGGGTAGTTTTTAAACTTCACGTCCTTTGCAGAAGCTGCTAACAGACTGTCAAGTCGGATGGAATCGTCATCCGCATCCTGTGTAGTGGTGCAACTAGGGCAGGGAGGAAATCAGCTCTATACTTCCTTCTTCACTGCTCTCGCCGACTTAGCTAATCCAGCCATGCAGAATAGCGGGTTTTTCAGAGAGGGCACTAAGGGAGGCCGTGTAGCGCGGGCTGTTCTCATTGACATGGAACCAAAGGTACATGCATTTGCAGTTTATTGTTGACACATGAAAAATTAGCTATGACCCCCTTCGTCTTCATTGAAGAAAGAATGTTGATATTTTGCGCCTGCATGTAAATTTCTGTGATGTGGAACTACATTCTTGAAGGTGATCTCGTCAGCAATAAAACGAGTAGAAGGATCGAATCAGCGCAGTGCAACATCTTGGAAGTTTTGCCCAGATCGTCAGGTGACGCAAGATAGCGGGTCAGGAAACAATTGGGCTCGAGGGTACTACGTCCATGGGCCACGATGCAGCGAAGCAATCTCAAATGTTATTCGCCTTGAGTTAGGTCCTTAAACCCGTAATTCTCTCACTGATCGTACAATTCTTTCTTTTTCGTTTTTTATAAATCGTTCAAACAGCAGAGGTGTGTGCTTTAAGCTATGCAGCAAAGTGTCCTGTGGAGATCCTTAATCAGCTCTAAAACTGCTCTACTCTGCACTAGTCAAATGTGCGCTCGTAATTTCCAGTCCACACGAGAATAGCAGGTGGTGCCAAGATGAACTTATTTAAATCAGCCGGTCAAACTTGCTCACGGTAACTTGATGCCAAAAAATTCGATTAGGAGAATCGTTGGTTCTACTGTAAGAGCCTGATCACAATACATCTGGGCAAGTGATCCGGGTGCACATCGGAACCTTAAGCTCTGGCTCTTCTGCTTCATAGCATGATTCAAATCATTTTTTCAGGTGGAGGCATGTGACATGTTTGGTGGTTTTCTGACCGCACAAAGCATGGCTGGCGGTACTGGTTCCGGCCTTGGTATGTGTTCACAGTTTCTTCATTATTCATGGGTTGTGCGTAATGTGGAATTCAATCACTTCTGAGTCCAGCTTTAGGTTTCCCGCATTCTCTTTAAGCGGGAGCGGCCTACTTCCATGCACCTGCAGGTGCATACGTGACAGAGCTGCTGAAGGATGAGTACCCATCCAAATGTGTTCTGAGCCACTGCATCTGGCCATATGAAAGTGGCGAGGTCATTGTGCAGAACTACAATGCGCTGCTCACACTAGCGAAACTCCAAGAGTCGGCTGACGGCATCATCATCTCGCAGAATGATTCCCTCTCGTCTATATGCAGAAAGAGTCTTGGAATGCCAAGGCCATCTTTTGATCACATGAATGACGTGGTAGCTAATTCTCTGGCGTCCATTTTCCTCCCAGCCTCATGGCGAACAGTTTGTCCCTCTGAACGGAACGAGCATCCCCGTAAGACATTCCGAGACCAAGGTCAATATGAAGATGATGATGGTACTAAGGCTGGAATATACGGAGCTGGAATGCCTGTCCGCTTACTATCCGATTTGGTGTCGAAATTGTGTGCTCATCCTGGATATCGCATGCTTTCTTTGAGATTTACTCCACAGGCAAGTCATTTAATGCAACACCTTATTCCCCCAGAAAGTTTTCTTTCAGGGCACAATCCTGCCATCATGACGCAGCTGAATTGGTTTGCATACATGTGAATAATTGCAGATTTCAACTAAGTCATTGAATTTCACCACCTTCAATTGGGGAGCACAAATTAAACAGTTACAACAAATGCTAATGACTGAGTCTCTAGGAGACTTTGACATGGACTTGATCATGCCGTCAGCAAACAAAGGTACCTTGTTGGGTTCAAAGGTATCACGATTCAGTAACACTCCGAATGTCAACCGATGTCTTGCCAACATGTTAGTGTTAAGGGGAAGCGGTTGCCTCACCGCAGATGTGAGCAGATTCGAGCACGAGAGCCTGTACCCTGTCTGGTCAGTGGATCACTTGAGCGTCGCTGCGAATCCTGCTAAGCTCGGGAAGTATGAAATGTCAGCAGGTTTACTATGCAACTGTCAGTCGACTGCAATGTGCACATTCAGGGCTCTCTCGAGGGCGTACGGAATGTTTGCATCACGAGCATACTTGCACCAGTACTTTAAGTTTGGCATGGAGATCTCTATGTTCGAGGAAGCATTTGCGACTGTGGAAGATATCATTTCGCGCTATCTCGCTCTGTAATTAGTCTCTATACATAACATGCCGTGATTCTTGATGGGCTGTTGTGACTGCAATATTAGTTTACGAGAAGCAATAGAGCTGTAAGCTTGGCTTCAGAATTGCCAATTGATTTACAAGGCAGCGGGTGAAAGAAATCATGCTGAAATTGATTACTTTACATTAAATGTTTGATCCAAATCAGCATTAGATGACCAATGCTGGATGTTTAGATTTGATGTAGTACAATAACTAGTGCATGGTATTTTTAATTTTCTAGTGCAGCCAAACTGTGAAATCAAAAGTCCATTCAAGTCAAGTTAATGCAAAAGCTATGTAAGATCCATGTGTAATTTTAAAATTATTTGATATGATTTCTTTGTTGATATGAATGCTCATGGTTAATGTAATATAATTTCATGCTTTATCATCCATGTCATGTAATTACCATTTTTTTTTTTGTTTTCTTGTTTTAACTTTTATGAATGCAATACTGATAAGCATACCAAATTTTATTTCTATCAACATTCGACTAAATAGAAATTTTATGACGAAGGATTATAAATGTAACCTTCTAAAATTTAAATCAATAAAATTCCTGTTTATTTCACATACAGTAATCATTGTGTATGTCATTCATTATTGAAAATCTCTTTAGAACATGTATATGTGTGAAAAAACCTAATAGAATATAGAAGAATTGTACAATAAACAAGTGAATATTTGATTGAAGTCCTTTTCATACATAGGTCTCAAATTTTAGTTGGGTATTGTTATCATGATAGATAATTAATTCAAAAGATATACAACAACATAAAAGCCAATCACTTTGAAAATATCATTTGCCTATATGTATGTGTGTATATATACATACACGCAGTTTGAATATAATTTTCTTGATATTGTATACATAATATCAAAGATGAGTTCATTGGTCTACAATTAACAATAAATATAAGATGAATATTATCATAAGCAGTACACAGTCTGACTATTTAATAGTGTATGATTTGAAATTGTGTAGAATAAAATCTATATTATACTTCTGCTATGATTTTTTGTGAATTTTCAAGCCATCCAAATTTAAAATAAACAAATAATTTTTTTCTTAGGTAGATTTCCTGCATAAAGAAAAAACTAACTTAATCTTGATTGTAATAAAATTTTAAAATTAAAACCGAACTAATATATTAAAACTTTATTTTTTGAATTTTTTTTCTTAAATGGCAATATTACTTAAACAAATACAAAATCAAGGTTTGAAATGACCATTTTTTTCCTCAAAACACCAAGGTTTTAAAGTCAGAATTAGAACAAAGAAACCATAAGCATGTAAACTGTTTAATATGTATGCATGTATTTCAAAACAGTTTAAACCATAAACATGTAAGCATGTATTTCAAAATTTTCTTGACTCAAATTTGCTTCAAGATAAGCATTATATTAATAAACATCAAATTTGAGTCAAGAAAATTTTGAAATAATTGAGTTGGCATAAGCAATATTAAGCATTGAGCACAATTAGTGTTTTTGGTTATATATATATAAAAAAAAAAAAAAAAAAAAATAGTTGATGGCGGAAATTATAAAAATGATAAATAAAAAATTCAAAACATAAATTTTTAAAAATGAATTAAGATGTTATAAAGAAGCTATAAAAGCTAAAGTTTAAAATACTATTTAAAAACATAAGAGAGAAAAAACTATATTTATATATAAGATTGGTGCTAAAAGAATCATATTATCCCCATTGTTCATCAAAAAGTTAAAAATCTACCTTGGCATTTTAATCACAAGAATATGTTCTATTAGACATAGAATAAAGCACACATCATTTTATAATAATGAGTAAAAACTACTTTTTCAAATGCATTAGAACCCTGCAGACTAGGCTCATTCTTAGTGTATTTTCAGTGCAAAATAAATAAATCCACATGATTAAATTTGGGATTTGTGTTTTGAAAATCCATACAAAAATTAGATTTTTAGCAATTAATTTTTTCTAATTTTTAAAAATTCCAAAATTTTACAATTGAATTCATGTGCTTTGGCAATGCACATTCACAATTTCTTGCATATTCCAAACTCAAATGCACCTCAATATTTACATAAGGACATCCTAACAAGCATTATTTTGAAATTATCAACAAAAAGGAATGTCATATACTTCAAAAGCCCAATGTCAACATATTATGATAGCTAAGATATGAATGTTTTATTCAAATTTATCTTCTTCTTCTTCTTCTTCAAAAAAAAGGTAATCAGCATTGGTTTCATACAAATTCACAATCAATATTTAATTATTTTACAAGAATGCCAATTAGAAAACCATCCAGGCCTAAAGAATCATCACTGGAAAAGCAATTCCCTACATCCCACAAAAAAACTTCATGGCATTGCAGATAGAAACCTGCCAGCTGGAGGGTCAAGCCATGCCACTTCAGCACCCCATCTTCCATGCTGGTTGCCATCACTGAACCAACCTGGAAGCATCTATAATTTTGTTGGAAGCTTCCAGAAGGCAGCTATTTCATGACATCTGGAGTGCCTGATTAGCTTTGCCCACTTTGGTCACAAATTCAACTTATCATGATCTGATTTTAGTTGTTGAGGGGGTTGACAATCTAGCCACAAAGGAAACCTTGTGTGGTTGATTAGTCCACAAAGACCATGGCTTTATTCCACAAGCAGGTTGACCAGGGAACATCTTTTTCATTCAGTTGGTGGATGATATGTCATTTTCATTCGTTGGAATGGAGAAAGGTTTTGGGAGTTTGGGTTCTGGCGTGTTTTAAAGGTCATGAAAATTTCACTTCCAAAGTGCCATGTGGTTATGAGTATGTAATTTATGCCGATGAAGCTTTTGCCAGAGGCTAACAGCATTAAAAAGGGATGTTTAGCATGTTTTCTTTAAAAATTCTTATCATGATTCACTTATGTTTATTCATCAAAAAAAATCGTGTTCAATGAATTTGTCACACAAGATAATAGTATCTCTGAGCTCCACATTCTAATTTTTAAATTTTAAATAGTGGTCCTGAAAGTAGTGATAAATTCAAAATGGCCATATTTATTGGATGAAAAAATGACTCCAATTTGATTTATTGTACTTCCCCTATTACTCATTCATCCCAAAAGTGGATAAAACATAGTAAATTTTCAATACATCAGCTATTGATTCACTTCAAACAAATATGAACTGTGATATATTGTAAAATTTCAAATAAATATCACAATTCATTAGGAATTATAGAACATTTCTGATTGTGACTGCAACGCATGATTATTATATAACACTTCAAAAATATATTAATCGCTTAACTAGTCCACATTAGTAACCACAAACGTTGTTGATGAATGAATAGAAGTTGAATCCATCCAATTTTAGATTTTCAGTCACCTTTCGTTCAATTGGAGTTGACTCCATCCACTCCTACATTATCGGTTGACTTTTGTGCCCACCTGGAGTTGACCTTCTGCACAGTTGACAATTGTATTTAAAGGGTGTTGCAAAAGTCATCCTTCTTCTAAAACAAGGCAAATCCAATCAAAACCATTGTTGGATGATAAGCTGGGAGGTAATCTTCCAGGTGGACAGTGTATGGGTGTATGACAGCTGCCACACTCCTTGCGACTCTATTCGTTAAAGTATGGATGAAAATTTTCAGTACTATGGAAGAGAAAGGATTTTAAAAGAAAAGTAAAAGTTTTAGTTTTTGGATTAAGAAAAGGAGTCTTTATGCACTTTTAGACAAAGGGTTGGGTTGTAAAAGTATATCACTTGACATACTTAAACAAACAAGGGGTTTGTGGTAACTAAGTAACTTTAGGATTGTTATATTTAGAGCAATATCAAAATTAACTACACAAATGCCCCTTTTATATAATTCTTTTTTAATTTTTTAAATTTAAATTTAAATTTTAAATATTGGCAAGTTGTTAAAAACCAGCCTTTTGTCAAAAATAGTAAAGAATAGACGTGGTAAAGACACAAAAAGAACTATAAATTTTTATGGATTATAAATTCAAATAAAACTAGTTCCAAAATGAATTCTCATCAATAGTTTGAATATGTATGAATGTATAGTAATCATTATTATCAACATAACATGCAGATATTTAAAACTTACAATTTGATTAAATAATTCATCTGTTGCCTGGTTGAATACATATTTACATACATACATACTCTAATGAATACATGAAAGCTTTTTTATAATGTTATTACATATCAATTAATTTATTCATTAAGATGCAAATTTGTTTCTAAGTCTATACACTCTTAAATTGATAACATGGTTTAAAACCAATGATTCTAGGTTTTGAAATTATCAGCTATTATATTTTTGCTTTTAATAATACTATTTAAGTGTTTACATAATTACACATTATTGATTAAATTGTCAAGCACTTTTATCATATACGTTTGTTTAAAAGGTTAAAACTAGAAGTGTATAAGGTCACCATTTAAGCAATACATTACAAAATATGATGTTTGAATCACCCTGAGTATTTTGACATTTGCATGATGCATGTTGTTCAATGACTGTTGTATTTGATTGTTGAGTATGTACTTCACTGTAACATGAAAAACCACCAATCAAGATTTTTGAGAGGAGATTGGGAGGAATTGAATTTACTATTATTAAATTTAATTTCCTTATTTCTTGTAGTGACAGAAGGATCTGCTATTGCTAGTGACAGAGTGGAAAAAGGGCTACTATTGGCACACCATAGTGTTGATAATTCTTGACCTTGTCACTCTCAAAATATGTATAAAAAAAGGGCATTTGTTGGTTGAGAATGATCTAAATTCACTCAAGACAATAGATTGTAACAAAAGAATACAAAATAGCACTCAAAAGATTGGCAGTTTGATTCCAAAGTATAAAATTTTAAGCATGTGTAATGAACTTTAGTAAAAGGAGATTTTTTCTATTGTTTCTAGTATTTATCAAAAAGAGGAAAAGGAAGAACAAAAAAAATAAATTACAGTGAAACCAAATATTTTTCTAGAAGTAATTATCAAATTCATCTACCACTCATTGGTTCCTAATTAGCCCAAAATACACACAATTTAAAGAGAGTTTATATTTTAAAAGTTGTTAAATGTATCAGATCATTTATTTTTCTTTTGGATGTTCTTCATGATTGTAAGGAAAGGCCTGACATATTTTACAGAAAAATCTTAGCATTTTACATGATATACATATATATACACACAAGCATATAAATGCACAAACACACACATTAAAATAATAAACAATACTATGACTGAGTTACATTGATTTTTTTAAAGTTACACTGTAGTGAAAATGTGCAATATATTTGATACATATATCAACTTAATTATATTTTAGTTTTTAAGCAGATGGACATCTGATAGCTCACTGCAAAAGACCATAAATTATTGATAGTTAATAAAAATTTAAAAGAAAAAAAGAAAAAATTGCTAAATCTACACATACAAAATAAAAGAAAGGTGTCAGTGTGTGTATATTTTAATAGGGAAAAAAAAGTAATACGATATTATCATACATGAAACTAAAAGAAGTGTCAATAAAAAAATCAAAGTTCTACATGGGCTTTGTTGGGTTTTAACTGAAACTATTGATGATTATATGTATATTAGTAATTAACAGTACATTTTAATTGATTTCCAATGCTTTATGTTCAAGTTTAACAATGATACAAGAATTTTAAAATTCAATATTAAAGATCATGAAAACTCTTATGTTTATTTTATTTTTTGATTCTTTACCATCTTGACATGTTTTGAGATGAAAAAAATAAATAATATAAAATGAAATGCTACATGATTTAAAATAATTTTACAACCACAATATGCTTGAAATCTTTCATCTAAAAGATATACTTGCCTTTAAAACATTTGATTTGAATTACTGCAATTTCCAACCATGAAAATAAGACAACTAATTAATTTTTTTTTGGAAAATAGAACTAAGGTTGTCAATTAAATATTCTGTGCAAGAATTTTACCTGAACTTTCAACCAAAATGAAAACATCAAAGTACGGAAATAAATATCACAGTTAGAAAAATAAATACATAGAAACAATTTTGCATACGTATATCTAAAAAAAAATACCAAGCACTATAACAAACTATTATTTTCAATATTTAAATTTCATTTTACTACATGATTTTCTACAAATAATTATTTCACAGGAATTTTGAATTTATTCCCTACACAGTGGATAGCAATTACGTAGCAAGTCCACGTTGACTCTTCATCCATAACGAAGCACTTGGATGAAGTTTAAGTGTTGTCCTTTTACGTTCATCGAGACGGTCCGTAAAGTAATCTCGTCACTGCTCAGTGCTCTGATTATTTTTACTTATCGAAATTGCTCACGACTCAGTGAAGGAGACAAGTTGTGCGCCCGATGATTTGCAGCGACCGTCTACTCGTCGCGAGCTGAGCCTTGTATCTTAAATCGCTAGCTCCCCACTGCAGCTCCATCCTACTTGATCTCATTAATGCCGTCCCCGCCAGAAGCAATCGAGATAACCGGCTGATCCATCTACGGCATTCGTACTCGAATTTCGGTTTCGGTTATGGTTACTGAACTCGGTTTCGGGTCTTTGATTTCTGCGTAAATCTTAAACCTTCGAAGAGTGTCGATCGCAATCCGGAAGATGCTCGTCGACACGAGCAGATACACACAAAATTTGGTTCAATTGATTACGTGTCGCTGCACCTCGCCGTTTGCATTGAAGGCGATGGTACGGGTGGTGATGTTGAATCTGACGTTATTACAATGAGTTAATGCTGTCAGAGGGAGTTGCTTGGCGACCTGGAGTTAATGCAGGAGGAAGAGGACTCAGCTTGGGGCTATGCAGACTCTGTGTGCGCGTCTCTGTTGAAATATGTTTAAGTGCTCTCTCTGAATCTCTCGTGGCAGAGCAAACGTATTTAGCTCTGGGAGAGATATAGTTAGAGAATTTAGGTGTGTTACGCAAATTTGTACTGAGTGCACACAGGACTCCTTGAGATATGGTTTCGACACGGGGAGTAGTCTGCAGGGGTGAGTTGAGAAGGAGGAGGTCGATGGACTGCTGTCGGATATCTTAAGCTAGTGGTGGTGAAGCTAGTCGTAATCTATGCTGCAGAGAGAGGTCTTGATCTAGCTTTACTCGCCATAAATACTTGATTGTTGTCCAAGGTTAGAAAGCACAGAGCGAGGCAGGAGAGAAGGTTATTTTGCCACAGGAGAAAGCGCAACTAGTTCTGACTTAACGACCTAGTTGTCTGTAGTATGTATCGAGGAAAATAAAGTAGAAAAGGTGTGCGGAAACTAGACTAAGGATTGTCGGCGTTGAAGAGTTTCGTCGTCTAAAAGGTGGTCGAACTCCTACTGTAGAAAAGGTAGTTAAATAGGTGCATTATCGTTCCATACCCAAACGTGCAGAATACCGCGTAAGAGTTCAACCTGTTAATTTCTCCGATAGCACGAGTCTACGCACGAGAGGATCCTTACGGCTATATACTCAACCCTACATCGATCGTTACCTGAGTTTTTATATTTCATTATTGGGCTTTGGTAAACTCTAGAAATAATGCATTAAAGCGAAAGAAGCGTGGGAGCTTCAGCTTGGTGGCTGTGACTATATCAAACAAGGATATGGACAAAAGCAGAGCTAGCAGTATAGTGAAGCTGATGAGTCGGGAGTCCAGCATGAAGAGGTCCTTCAAGACCGATGAGGTATTACTAGACCTGAGGATGTTGGAGGAGGGCTGCAGCGGCTCAGCGAAGTGGCCGGTGGAAGAGAGCGAAGATGTGTACTCCAAAGGGAATGCAATGCTGGAGCTGAACTTTGAGGTTAGTCAAGATCATATTACGTTGCGAAGCGTGATTCCCGCTGCCAATTCCGAGTTGCCATTGTTAACAGCAGCGGAGATCCAAGCGCGGGAAAAATGCAACTCGGTAGAGAGAGAGAGTCGTCCATACAGTAGGGGCAATTCTTTGTCAGCCATCGTCTCAGGCTCAAGCGCTTCGCGTTCGACGTCGTTCCGGGAGAGCTTCATTACTGTGGGGAATATGGTGAAACAGTTGAGCAATGAGTTCACTCGATATCCACGAAATGCTTCCAGGGTTCAAGATTTGGACAACTCCGTGGACGAGAGGGGAGTTCTGGATTCCGAGCTCGGAAACTGTGGCCCGACCAGAAACATGCAGAAAAGTACTTCGCGCGCGGAATATGCAATCAAAGCAGTGCGGTGTATCAGCAAGGCCATTGCCACAGCAGACCAAAAGAAGTCGTGGCAGAAAGTAGAAGAACGGTTTCACAAGCTTCGCGACGCTGATTCAATGTTGCCTCGTTTCTATTTTGCCGAATGCATCGGTGCGTTGAATGATCCGTTGCATTTCTCACTTGTTGCGAAGGACCTCAATTCAACCAGGAACAATGTTAATGGAATGTTTTGTGTGGACGTAGTAAACAAAGATTGTTGCTATGTTGTGTTCGTAGGGATGAAGGAATCCAAGGAATTTGCTCTGGAGCTCTTCGATGCGTTGGTGCGTCGTAAAGGCGAGAAGGTGAATAGCATCAGCAAAGATGACTTATACCAGTATTGGTTGGAAATCACAGATAAAAGCTTCGACGCCAGGATGCAGATGTTCTTTGACCTGTAAACTGCCCGGACCGTTTCATTAATTTCCGCCCTAGAAAGTTCATCTAATTCCACCCACTTTCCGTCTTTCCTGTTTCCAAATTTGAGTGTAAGGATTGATTTGAGGATGAAGAGGTGCCAGAGCTTTGGCCCGGCGTGTTCCTCTTGATCATCTGAGAATCTGAATTGAGTAAGCTGAAGGGAAGAATTCTCGGATCCTTCAACAGGTGTGATAAGGATTTGGACGGCCGAATTACAGGCGAGGAAGTGAAGCAAGTGATCATGTTGAGTGCAAGTGCGAACAAGTTGTCAGAACTGAAGGAGCAGGCGGCAGAGTATGCAACCCTTATTATGGAAGAACTTGATGTGAATCGTAATGGTTACATAGAGGTAAGCACTTGAAGTCTTCCGCAATCACCCCCAGCTTTACTCGGATTTTTAGATTCTCAACAATAGATGTGTTACATCTTTTGTAAAAGTTACAGATTAAATTGACTTTGATGTACGCAGTTGAGTCAGTTAGAGACATTGATGCGCGGATCGGTGTTGCCGGAACATGGAAAAGAGGCAACAATGAATATCAACCAATTGTTGACAAAGAAGAGCAAGCGATCCAGGATTCGTAGCTTCGCGGAGAAGACGAGGAACTGCTTTCAGGATAATTGGAAACGGTTGTGGATATTGGCTCTGTGGATGATGGCGATGGCAGGACTTTTCACTTGGAAGTTTTTTCAGTATCGGGAGCACGCTGCATTTCCAATTATGGGCAACTGTCTTTGTGTTGCAAAGGGCGCAGCTGAGACTTTGAAGCTCAACATGGCGCTCGTTCTCCTGCCCGTTTGCCGCAACACGCTCACACGGTTGAGGTCCACGCGATTAGGAAAGATCATTCCTTTCGACGACAATCTTGACTTTCACAAGGCAAGTCTCCCTCCTGAATCAGAGTGAGTAAGCTGGAATCGATCGCTAGGTGGTGAAGCTGTGAGAGAAATTTGTTGAGGCATCTGACAGGGATTGCAAAATTGGTTTTATGCAGATCATAGCCGGAGGTATAGCAGCCGGGGTGTTCATTCATGGAGCTTGTCACATAACCTGCGACATTCCCAAATTCGTCGAATGTGACGATGATAAATTCTTCAAGTACCTCGGCGACGAATTCGAACAGCACCCCACTTACGCTAACATTGCAGTGATGCCGGTGGCGATCACGGGCATTCTCATGGTGGTTCTCATGATAGTTGCCTTCTTACTGGCCACTCACTGGTTCCGTCGCAGCATGGTGAAGCTTCCGTGGCCATTGCAGCGTCTGACGGGATTCAATGCATTCTGGTATTCGCATCATCTGTTCGTGATTGTCTACGCACTCCTCATGGTTCACTCCATCAAGCTACTTCTTGCTGGTCCATGGTACAAGCGAACGGTATGGGTTCTTCTTACACCAATCCAAACCGATGTCGCTCAAATTGCATTTGGAGTTCAAAACTTGTGAATGTGGCATCATTCGTTTCTAAGCTTCGAGGTGTGTGTGCAGACATGGATGTACATCGCGATCCCCTTACTTTTATACGCGGGCGAACGATTGCTGCGATTGTACCGCACCAACTCCAGCAAGGTTGAGATCGTGAAGGTGGGATTCATCTTCCACTTTGTTCTATGCAAATGGATCTAATGGCTTTGCAATTTCTGATACTTCCATTGAAACGTGGAGTTGACGTCGCTCCTTGTCGAAGCAGGCTGCAATTTACACCGGTAACGTCCTCGCTATCCACATGACCAAACCCCAAGGCTTCAAGTACAAGAGCGGCATGTACCTCTTCTTGCAGTGTCCCCAAATCTCCTCTTTTGAATGGCACCCATTTTCCATAACGTCTGCCCCCGGTGACCCTTTCCTCAGTGTTCACATTCGCACACTGGGTGACTGGACTGCGGAGATGAAGAAAATCTTCTATGAGGCGTGCGGTGGACGAACGTGCCTTCAAACTATCAACAATTATGGCCTCAGTGGTGAGCTGACTCTAGCCGCAAGGTACTAAATGATTCACCGCGTTATTGGACTTCACCAAAAAGACCTTAAAATGCTTTGATATGACGCAATAATAAAGCATAGCATACCTTCAAGCGCTTGTCTCACCAATTGGTGAGTGTGTCTGCAGATTTCCGAAGTTGTTCGTCGATGGTCCGTATGGAGCTCCCGCTCAAGACTACCTGAAGTATGATGTGCTGCTCCTGGTTGGACTCGGAATTGGAGCAACGCCATTTATCAGTATCCTCAAGGACATGCTTCATCACTCCAGATACGACCTTTCTGATCCGGTACTGAAACCATGTGATCGTGAATTATGTCGTTTAAGATCTCTGTTTGCTTCCCCTAACATTCCGCTTCGAGTAATGGTTCCCTATAACACTGCTTTATTTATATTTAAGTCATTCATTTCCTGTTTGCAGAGCTTAACACCAAGTTTACGCCCAAATGAAAGTCCGAAGAAAAAGAAGAAAAGCAAGAGGAAACCGAAAGCTTACTTCTACTGGGTCACCCGAGAGCAAGGCTCCTTCGACTGGTTCAGAGGAATCATGCGAGAGGTCGAAGAGATCGATAACAAAGAGTCCATTGAGATGCACAATTATTTGACTAGTGTGTATGAGGAAGGTGATGCTCGCTCGACGTTGGTCACGATGTTACAGTCGTTGTACCATGCCAAGAACGGAGTCGACCTCGTTTCCGGGACTCGAGTATGTGTCATTCAACACCAGCTTCCATCTTTCTCCGAACGTTTCAGTTCAGTTCCATGATGTACTCATCTCTTTCAGCAACGTTAACTCACTGAACTAACATGTTTTCTTCCTGAATCCTTGCAGGCACGGACACATTTTGCTAGGCCCAACTGGAAGGAAGTCTTCGCAAACCTAGCCTCCACTCACCCTGAAAAGCGAATCGGTAAGAAATGATCTCAAGCAAACTTGTATGTTCTGAATCAACGTTTTGGTCAGTTCATTGGTTGGAGTCATTCATTTAAGGGTTGCATAACTAAAAACTCCCATCGTGCAAGTTTCGCAGGGGTTTTCTACTGTGGCCCTGCAGCACTAGTAAACGAGCTTGAGACTCTATCTCGAATCTACACAAAGAAGTCGTCCACAAAATTTTCCTTCCACAAAGAGAATTTCTGAATGGCCGGTTTATGATCGAGTGTGGAGATATTTTCAATCGGAGGGCTGTACTATATACATATATGACGATTAACACAAGTAGGTGCCCGATGCTCTGCCACTCACTCATTATTTTACTGAAAACCTTCGAACATGTAGAATCTCATTGTTTATGTTGAGATTCAGATGAGTTCGAGAGTATGGATTAGAAATAATCTCTACTAATTAATACTAAATGTAGCAACTTAGCAGAGCGGAGATTAGTTAATAAATCTCAGCTCTATGTCGATAATTCTTACCATTCAGCTCCCTCGTTAGGGGGATCAGGCACTAATGGCCTTCTCAATATTTAACTCATAAAATCTGGTTTCTAAGCCTCCAGCTTCTCATGAGATATCTTTCTCCTCGAGACGTTCAATTCCTTGTCTGCATATTAAAGTATGATCACCAAAATCATCGTAGCACAAAGCCTAAAAATCCTCTGGTCCTTGTGACAAGATTGTCACGGCCTAAACACCATCACAGCTGACAATTTCGTTGAACCCTGCCTCAACCTTAAACTCTATGTTCACTAAGTATCTATCACCACCCACAGAAGTCAATCCTCATTTATGAGTCTTTTCGGGCTTTGTCAATCCTGCCATACCATCATCGCAAATAAGCATGGGGAAGTTTCACCGGCTGCTACAAGGCCACGGAAATCATGGGACAAGCACCTCAACGACTGTACCTACAAATGCTGAGTGGCAGGCAATCCTTCAGTGGAACTTGTGTGGTAAGATCAAAGGTGGAGACTTACATCGCTCATGTAAGTCTCTCAGTTGGTAGGTTTTGCTTATGGTCTTCTTCTCTGCATTATGTAATGTTCTATTTCTGTAGCTCTGGTGAAAAGTGCACCTTTTAGGCAATGGACTTTGAAGTCAATTTGGTCCCTTCTTTCTTCTTTTATTTATTTTATTCTATTCTCTTCTTTGCTTACTTTTATTTTTTAAATTTTTTTCTCTTTTTTCCTCTGCTTACTTTTTAAGTATGTGAAAAGTTTATACAATGCAAAGACTTTATTGCAAAGATTTTAGTACAAGTTTTATACTTTACATTGCTTAAGTGATTTAAACATTATATATGTTTAAATATATGTTTGTTTTATTTTTTGTTTCTTTTTTTTTGTTATATATATATATATATAGTTTTTTTTCCCTCAAAAAGTAGAGATAAAATTCTTTATATATTATATTTATAATAAAAATTATGCTTGATTAAAATTGTAGTCATTATTTACATATTATATAAAAATAAGTAGTTTTAAATATATTAAAATAATAAGTATAGAGGTACCATTAGCCTTTTATTTATATACATATATATATATGTATATATATATATATATATATATATAATTTAGTAATTTTTTTTGTATCATTTTAAAAAAAAAATTCTAAAAATTTGATTTGATTTCAATATCTTGATTTTTTTGGTTAGAATTCCATTCCATATTAGTTGACTATATTCTATCATAGATTGTTAATTATCTAACTTTTTGATCATTTATTGAAGTTGAAGGTCATATTATTTTTTTATACTTAAAGTGTCTATATAACTTCTTCAAGCATATTGCATACTAGCTTAATTTAATTTAATACTTCTAAGATACTATAGCCAACTTATAATGTATGTTTTATGATTTAAAAAAATTTATATTTTTAAAGATTTAACTTTAATAAAAAAATATTATTATTTATTAAAATTTCTATATAAAAATAATATTTAAATTTTTCCATTGGTCAAATATTTTATTATATTTAAGATCTAATAAAATTTATAAAAGTTTAGTGTCAATACCAAAATTAATCTAATTAAAAAAATTGTATTGTTTCTATAATATTATATGATATTTAATATATCTGAGAACTAAAATTATTAGTTAGTAGGTTATAATTTATATCAATAATTAAATCAATATAAAAAATACCATCAACTTATCATATTGATTTATACATACAAATCATAAGAAAGATGCTAAAAAAATGAAAGGATAGAATTTCTAAGTTAAAAACAATAGAAAAGATTTGATAAAGTATTTATTGTCTTTTTTTATTTATTGCTCTATTAAGGATTATATACAATACCATTGTGGTATTTTAATAGTACCAAGTTATAAACATCTATGTGTAGTTGAAATTAATTTTTGGAATTAATAAAAGATTTTAAAAATTAGAATAAGAAATTTGATAATTTTTTAAAAATACTTTTTAATTTTAATTTATATTATTTTATTTATAGAATTTTTTAAATTGATCTTTATAGATGGTAGAATAAATACAAGATGTAAACTTATGAATACTTTATATACTTATATATAAAATTTTATATTATTTCAAGATATATGTGAGTAAAATAAGATGTCTTTATTTAAAAACTATACTTTGGTTGGAATTATAGTGATTAAATATTATTTTATAAATTTGGAGAGTAAAAAAATATTAATTATTTTAGAAGTTAGATAGGTCAAGTTACTAAGTAAAAATAACTCTTTCTTATCTTCTATTACCACAATACAATTACATGCAATAGTTTTAAATGGCTTCCAACTAATAATACCAAATTATATTTGGTGGAGTTGATAGACTAAAAAAATTATTTTTAGTACTATTAAGAAATTTAAAATAATTTTGAGGCTACTATTTTGTACTTAATTTTGTTGATATTAGACATCATAAAGTTCAAATTTTGTGATTTTATTAATGTATATGGTATGTTATCCACCATGTCTTTTCTAATAGAAAATTGTGTAAAGCTTCTTAGAAGCCTAATAGTCTCTTAATTTAAAAAATCAATAATAATATTTTTTATCCAATTTAATTTAAATTTATTTTTAATAAGATTTATTTAAACTTAATAAATAATTCTATTTTTTGTAAGAATAAAAATTTATTGAATATTTTTCTTCTTTAATTATCTTAATGTCATTAAAATCTCTAAATATATAAACAACCTAAGATATAAATTTAAGATTTTTATATTTAGAGATTTTAATGACATTAAGATAATTAAAGATATAAATTTAAGATTTTTAGTTTTTGATTTTTATTATTATTATTTTTTAATAAAAATAATCATTATAATAATAATTTATATTTTTAAAATTAATTTGTCATTGGTATAATTACAAGCTATGGTTATTTTAATTTCTTAGTATATATTTGAATAACTAAAGATATATATATATATATATATATATATATATATATAGGACTAAATTAATTATTATATCTATATTAGCAATCAATTAGTAGATATCATAAATATAATACTTTGATCTAGATTTTTTTGTAATATATCTATTGTTTAATTGAGTCTTATATATATTACAATTTTTTTTATTGGACCTTGTGTAATATCAAATGGTTCTTTTAACATGCCAATGAAGATTTTGTAGTGGCAATGATAATTATTCCTCTAATATATCTACAACTATTCAACCTCACATCTTTTGCCTTCTATACAGGTCAAAGGTGATTTTTTTGTTTACATTTTTTCAACCTTCTTGTATATTTTTGTTTGGTATTCTAAGAGTTTTATATTTCTTGGAAATGTTTTATATTCTAATTCCACTTCAATTTCTATACAGACCTATAGCTTGATTTTTCTTATTTTCTTATTTATAATTATTTTTAGTTGATATTATATGTAATTAATGGCTTTGTATATATCTTTTGTTTTGCCACATTTAACTATGTACTTTGACATTTCTAATTGTCCACATGCATATTAGATGAATTTTTTGTCTAATGTGAATCTTCTTCAATATTCTTGTCTATATTGATTAAATCAAAGAATTTGATTTAACAGGTTTCTACCTTCTTTTGTACTGTTGGAACAATATATAGGCTCATACAACTTGCTCTTAAGTATGTCTTCTTTTTAGCTTCTTCTTCTTCAGAAGTTTGTGCTATTTTAGAAATATCAATTATTATATTTTAGGTTTGTGCTATTTTGGTTGAAGCAAGTACATTGACTTTCTTTTGTAGTTGTATTTTTTTTGTCCTAGATGTATATTACAACCATGAGGTGTTTGTTAATCATTCCAAATCATTATCATCTTAAAAATATGCTTCTTCTTTGATCTTTGTTGTTTATTTTTTGGTGTATATATCTTAATTTTATTTTGTTAGTTTTTTTTCAAAATAAATTATTTTTGATACCTAGTAAAATATACAAAAGAATCTTATTTAAAAATCTAAAGTTATTTTAAGAAAATAAAGAAATTTATTATTTTTATTTTTAAACTTTTAATTATAATAATAAAAGAATTTTAAAAAATATTTTTTAATATTTTTTTTATATTCAAGTAATTTAATTTTTATTTTAAATTCTAATTAAAAAGTTCTAATTTTAATATTCTAGAATATTCTTTTAAATTCTAATTATATAATTAAAAATATTTCTAAGATTAGGATTTAGTATTTTTTTAATATTTATCCTAATCTTGAATTATTTTCAATCTAAGCAATTCTAATTTTAAATCCCAAGCATTCTTTAAATTTTAGATCTTAAACAAATTTTAAATTTTAAATTCTAAAAATGCTTATATTCTACGAAATTTTTTAACCTTAAATCTAAAAAATAATTTATATTAAAATTCTAAATTTTAAATTCTAGAAAAAATCTAATTCTAATAATATTAAAAAATTTAAATTCTAAAATTTTAAAAAATACTAAATCCTAATCTTAAAAAAATTTTAATTAAAAAAATTTTAAAAATCATAAATCATAATTTTAAATATATTTTAAAATTTAATCTTAAAAAAGTCTATGCTATAAATTAGATATTCTAATAAAATCTTAAATTCTAAATCTTAAAAGAATCTTAATTTAAAGTCCTAAGAAAATTCCAAATCCTAATGTCAATCAAACCTTAAATCATAAAATTAATTTTTTTATGTACTTGTAAAGTTGATATATATTATAAATATATCATAACTATAACAACTATAAATAATCATATAATAGAAATTATTTCCATAATATAAAAGATCAATTAAAAATTTAATATTAATTATTTGTTAAGAATATATACTTTGGAAGTTTACAAAACCTTTATCAAAGATATAAGAATATAAAACAAGAGACTTGAACTAAAAAAGATTTAAAAAAAAAACCAATAAGATCTTAAATTATCTAAATAACTACATAAATAATATCAAGAAAGGTGAGCTAGAACTCCAAGAAATGCATTGTCAAGACTAAAAAACTCTTCAGCCTTGACTTCTATATATATCCCTATCTAAGATGCTTCTTGAGAGGCTTCCATCAAATTAAGAATCTTCCCGAATAACTTCTATCAATTGAGAATCTTTTCAAGCTCTTTTTAACAATTTGGAAGCTTCTCGAGTTCCATCTACTAATTACAAAGCCTTTCAAGCTACTTTCACCAATTAGAAAGCTTTTCAAGTGACTTTTACTAATTTAGGAACTTCTAAAATATTCTAAAAGATTTTATGAACTTCCAAAGTGTATGTCCCTAACATTCTTTTAGTATTAGGAATATATACTTTGAAAGTTCACAAAACCTTCTAAAACATTTTAGAAGCTTTCAAATTAGTGGAAGTCACTTGAGAAGCTTCTTAGTTAGTGGAAGTCACTTGAAAAGCTTCTTAGCTAGTGGAAGTAGCTTGAAAAGCTTTTAAGTTGGTAGAAGGAGCTTGAGAAGCTTCCAAGTTAGTAGAAGCTACTCAAGAAGCTTTTTAGATAGGGATATATATTAGAATCGAGGCTGAAGATTTCTTCAGTCTTGACAACTCATCTCTTGGAGTTCTAGCTCACATTTCTTGGTGTTGTTCATGTACTCATCTAGATAATTTAATTCCTTTTCTTCTTGAAACCTTTTTCTACTTCAAATCTCTTGTTTAGTATTTTTGTGTTCTTGACATTTTGTCAAGATTGACCTCATTTTAAATATTAGAGTTGAAACCTCTTTGTTAAAGAGTGGATTATCCTTCTTCTTAAAGATATATCAATATTTTAGAGATTGTAGATTATCCTCCTCTAAGCTGACATTTTCTTCATTACAATATTACAATTTTATCTTTCTTATGAGAGAGTGGATCACCGTTCTTTTTGAAGGTCTTAATGTATTTTAGAGGTTGCGGATTATCCTCCTCTAAATTGATATTATTTTCTTATAGATTCATTTCTTCTTTTTCGTAGAATGGTTGGAAGTTAAGATATTAGTATGACCAAATCTTCTAAGTCCAAATTAGATGTCATTATAAGCGCTCTTATTATTTTATCTACTAGGACTGTGGAGATTGAAGGGATTATTGCAAAACTTTATAATGATGCAATATCTAAAGTACTACAACCTAGACTACACCCTCTTCTAACTTTTGTGCTTGAAGATGCAATACTACCTATGCTACATCAATAAAACCTACCTGTTTAGTAATATAAGGAGCCTCAAGTTAATCTTCTAAAAAAATATGATGATACATATTCAAAGTTTTAAGAATTTATCAATTCAATTCAATTGATAATAGTTCTATAATTTGATATTTATCTAACAAAAGAATCACAAATTGGATTGATTGATATCTTGCTTATGGAACAAGCATTATTATAATTTACTCTTTTGTTTGAAAAGAGATCAATAATTTTAAGAAACTTTAAAGTTTTTATAGAAACATTTAAAAAATATGATAAGGTTCATTGGACAATAGCTAAGATCCAAATATTATAATATCATGTGGTATGATCTTCTATCTGGAAATATATTAGATACTTGGCTATAGAGAATTTACTTGAAACTTATTGGTAAGACTCTAATAAGTCATTTGTCTTTAATAAAAAGAAAAAATAAGACAATGATATTACAAAAGAGAAATTATATTGGTAAACCCTTTTGTATTTAAATAGGTTTGTATAAAAAGGCTCAAATTTCTACAAAATCCTTCAATAGCTTATTCATCCATAAGGACTTATTTCTTCTTAAAATTTAGAATTCAATAACTCTTAGTCCAACTATTTAGTTTCTATAAAACTTTCTTTAAAGTATAGATAATACTCTAAAGCTTCACTATAAAAAAGAATTAACTATAAATTTTCTTTCTATCATCCGATATCTTAAAAATCCTAGCAGATGCTTAAAATCCTAATTCAGAGATACTTGAGTACTATTTTCCTCATATTTCACAAAATTAAAATCCTATTGCAATAAAATTTTTGCATATAGTCTTGTGACATAAACATATACAATTCTAAAAATTTTGAGCTAAAAATTTATCAAATTATTTAGGATATAGCTCAAAACATAACCACTAGTAAAGCAAGGTTATTTATTGCCCTTAGCTTACAAGCACTAACTTCAACTCCCAATATTTCCTTCATCCTAGCTTAAATTTCATTAAGCCATACATAAAAAATATAGCCAAGAAAGTGTTCTTTCAAATCCTAATCACTGATCCTCTATTGCTTTTTATATATACAAATTATGTATAAAAGAATAATAATAGATACAATTTTGATACTTTAACTTTGAGCGCCTGTATCTCTTTTATAAAAAGTCTAAATCACACAAAATTGCACCAAAACCATATCCAAAAATCCAAAATTGCTGATCTTAGCCTCTGATATTTGACTCTCCTTAAAAAAAAAAATCTAATATTTAATAAGCCCTCGCACAGCCTCTTTGAAGCCCATTGGGCATGATTTTTGGCCAATAGGAATAGAAACTTCTATCATCCATCTCTATTCATCTACATAGATGGCTTAATTACTCCTTTTTATACTAAAAATCTCTTTTTAATTTTTATTTTAATAAAAATTATATAATATGTATTCTAAACACCAAATAAAAAAAATAAGCAAGATCTCAAAGATCACTAATGTCTAACAAAGGTGATTCAAGGTATATAAAAGCTATTATTAATATAAAATCAATCTCAAAAGTTACTACTTAAAATAAATAAAAAATATAAACCTCAATAATAGCCTTTTTAATGGATTTTTTTTAAACTAACAATCTAATTATATATTATAATTAATAATAATCTAATAAAATGATTCTCACTTAGCTATGAAATAAATTATATATTAAATATATATGTACAATATTTTCACATGGTAGTCAAACCACAAGACAACAACAATAAGAGGCGTGCTCTATATCAATCTATACATCCGATTTTAAATAACTAGCATGTGGCATCAATTGGGACAGAGAAGCCTTAATTAGCCAATTCTATTGAAGATTAAGAGATGATCTCAAAGATTTATTATTATCACTTTTGGATCCACAATCACTCAATGAAGCCATTAATAAAGTTGTGAAATATGATAATTGATTATTCTAATATTGTCAAGATCAAAGTTCAAAGGCTTTAGCAAGATAATATGCAATTTGATATACTCTTGCTATATTGAGAAGCATTCTGAATTCATATTCAGAAGTAGAAGATATGCAATTTGATGCAATATATTTTAAATTTTTTAGTCTACAAAAAAAAAAGTGTTGGATGGTAGAAGATCTATACTTGTATTGTGGCAAGAAAGGCCACAAGGTTGACATTTGTTTGAAGAAACATAATTGATGTATTATCAAAACCAAGAGTGCAATTATTCAAAAAAATAAAGACGTTCAGTCACAATAGGGATTGAGTGGCTAGACAATTTAACATTACAAAACTATTTAGATTCTTGTCTTTTTACTCAACTTGCTTGTTGCTTTATAATTCTTTTGTGCTTTGGCTTTCGAAGGCTTCAGACAATCACCTTTTTGGATTTAAGGGCATCCGCTTGTTTCTTAGATGAGGCGTTTGTTAAACTTTATAAAATTCTTTTAGTATAAAAATTTAAATTTGTTTATGTAGAAATAATGAATGGACAACCTTTATCCTTTGGTAGTATCATCTATGAAACAATGGCTATAGAAGTATCATTTAAAGATCATAGTAGTCAAATTGTATTGAATATTATTAGGACTCTTTCAAATCTTATTATTTTTGGTCTTTCTTAGTTGAAAAAGCATAATCCATCTATAAATTGGAGGTCGCAAATAATAACATTTTCAATAGAAATCCTTGTATAAAAACTTCATAAAAAATTATAAGTTGTTAAGCCTTTATTTGTTGGAGCAAGGGCATTTATAAAATTGGCCAAAGAAGGTATATCATTTGTTATTTATGTGACTTCAACTAAAGAAGATATGATTTCATCAACAAGTATTTCAAAGCAATATTATAAATTTTAAGATGTTTTTTAAAAAAAATGCTAATATATTATTAGAGCACTGATCATATGATTGTATCATAGATTTTCAAAAAAAAACGCAACCACCTTTTGGCCCAATTTATAATCTTTCTTAAAATGAGCTTTTGACATTGAAGGATTATATTAATGAAAATTATTAAAAACTTCATCATGTATTTAGAATCTCTAGCAAGCGCACATATATTCTTTGTAAAGAAAAAAGATAGTTTCTTGCATATGTGCGTTGATTATCGGAGATTGAATAAGATAACAGTAAAAAATTGTTATCCATTATCATTAATTTTAAAACTTTTGAAACAACTCGGCCAAGCTAAGTTCTATATTAAGTATCACAAATATAAGATTTATTCTAATAATTATCTAGCTAATATAGATAGATAGAAGTAGGTAGAAGAAGATTAATTTGATAATATTCTAAATAAAAGCTTCCTAGAAGCTTCATAGACGTGATTTCACCTTTATACATGGCTATATGTAATTAGTAGGCTAAAAATTTAGCCAACAAGTTAGCCACATGTTGCACATATTGATAGCTTGTAGAACAAGCTAAGTATATGACGCACATATTGGTAGCTTGTGAAACAAGCTAAATACGTGGCGCATATATGAAAAACTTATCTTGCAAATTTGACATGTGTCTTGTAAATTTGACATGTATTGGAAGTTCTATAGAATGTCGCCATATAGTTCTTAGAAAGATAGTATATATAGAAACAAGAGTGAAGTCTTTTTTATTCTTGTCAACATCTTTCTTGTTCCTAGTCTTGTTTCAAGAGTCTCTAATCTTCTTGTCTTTGGCAATAGCTATTCTAGTTTTAATACTATTCCATCTTTGAGTGATTTTGAATAACACAAGAGTATGTCTTATTTTTTTATGATTCATATCTTTCTCCTTGATAGTTTGATAAGAATGAAGATTCATTATTCTTATTTTGTATTTAAGAAGTGAGTGAATTATTCCACTTCTATTGTTGTATTTGATGGTTGCAAATTATCTACCTTTAAACTAACATTTTTTGCTTTATAATTTTGATTTTTTCCTTGAAAAAGAGTGGATCATCCCTCTTTGTAGAGATTATTATTTGATATTAGAGGTTGCGGATTACCCTCTTCTAATTTGAATTGTAGAGTTATTAAGATAGAAGAAAAGATCATAGATGCTACACTTAGCGGAAGCAAGAATAGATTTATAACTATCATAGATCTTTAGGAGCTTGTCAACACTCTTAGGATGAAAATTTTATGAATCACCAATATCAATCATAGAGGTACTATTCTTATGTCTATAGAAGAAGTCTAAAGCCTATGTCAAGAAGTTGTATAGTTGAAGGAAGCAAGTAAATCCACCTCGCAAGCAAATCTAGAAAGCCTTGCTTCTACTATCATGAAGGAGGCAAAAATTAATATGCCTAAGAAGTTTAATGGAACAAGATCAAAATTTCAAGGGTTTCTGTAACAAGTCAAGTTATATCTAAAGTTGCATCATTTCCAATATCCTAATGGATTTATTCAAGTTGGATTCATAGATGCACTTCTATTTGGAAGTGATCTTATTTGATTTGCACCTTTGATGGAAAAAGATTCACAACTTCTTTATAATTTGAATTCATTCTTCAAAGTGTTTATGGCCACATTTAGAGAAAGTTCTCAAGAGAGGGTAGCAGAGACCAAGCTCTTATCTTTATGACAAGGATTATAGTGAGCCACAATATACACTGCAGAATTCCAAAACCTTGCTTGCGATGTATAGCAGAATGACAAAAACCTTATCAATCAATTTTATTATGGATTAAAGAATAATATCAAAGACTTGTTGTTAATAATGCCAAAAATAGATTCTTTGGAACAATTTATTACTCAAGCTATTGCATGCAACAATTGCTTGTTTGAAAGGTGTCAAAAATATAGATTAGACTTGAGAAGAACAAGTTAATTAAAAAAATATAATCTTCAAATGGATTGGATTTCTTATAATCTTGACTTTTCTTGTAGTTTAATCCAGAAATCCGTTAGTCAAATAGACATATATAATTTTAGTACATCCAAATCCTTACTGATAGGTACAAAAGCTTTCATACATGTGACAAAAGAAGAATCATGTTTTGTTATATATGCCACATCTATTTCGGATGCTAAAATAACTACAAGTGGTATTTCTAGCTAATATCAAGACTTTCAAGATATTTTTGAAAAAAAAATATAGATATTCTTTTAGAATATTGATCTTATGATTATTCAATCAATCTTCAAGAAAGAGCTCAACCACCATTTGAACGAATTTATAATTTATCATAGAATAAATTGGTTACATTGAAAGAATATATTGATGAAAAATTGGCTAAAAACTTCATACATATTCAAAGTCTCCAGTATGAGCTCCTATCTTATTTGTAAACAAAAAAGACATATCGCTATGGATGTGTATAGATTATTGAGGACTTAACAAGATTACCATCAAGAATAGGTATCCTTTACCTTTAATTTTAAGACTTTTTCATCAACTCAATGAAGCAAAGATCTACACAAAAATAGATCTACAAAGAACATGCAACTTGATCTGCATCAAAGAAGGTGATGAATGGAAGACTGCATTTTAAACTACGTATGGACATTTCAAATATAATGTCATGCCTTTTGGACTTACAAATACACTAGTTGCTTTTCAACATCTTATTAATGATATTTTTTGTGAATTTTTTAATGATTTTATTATCTTCTATTTAGATGATATTTTGATTTAGTCTAAAAATATAGAAAAATATAAACTTCATGTTTGTCATATATTACAAAAACTTAGAGATGTAAGATTATATGCCAAGATGGAAAAGTGTGTATTTTACACTATTCAAGTTGATTTCTTAAGATACATTATTTTAAATGATGGTCTCAAGATGGATACTAAGAAAGTCCAGACAATCATAGACTGGAAGATTTCAAGAATAATAAAAAATATACAATTTTTTTTTGAGATTTGCCAATTACTATTGAATCTACATCAAGAATTTTTTTCAAGTTGCAACTCCACTTACATGCATAACTTGTAAGGACAAATTCAAGTTGAATAAAAAATCAAAAGTATTGTTTGAAGCTTTGAAGACAGCTTTTACTTGTGCACCAATCTTGTATTGCATTGACTTTTTTAAGGTAATTTTTGTGGAAATAGACACAACAAACTTTGCTTTGGGTGTGATATTATCACAAATGGGAGCAAATGAAAAACTCTACTTAATAGCTTTTTATTCCAAGAAATTTTTAATAATAGAGATTAATTACAAAATCCATAATAAAGAATTTTTTGTAATTATGGATTCTTTTTAAAAATAGAGTCATTATCTAGAAGGCGCTTCTAATCCAATTAACATATATATAGATTACAAGAACCTTAAATATTTCATATTAGCTCGCATATTGAATTGTTGTCAAGCTTGTTGGAATATATGTTTGTCAAGATTCAAGTTTATTATTACTTATTGGCCAAAAAAACAACAAGGTCTATCCGAGGTCCTTTCTAGACGTTCTTATCTTGCACCAAAAGAAAGAGATTTAACTTTTGATCAATAAAGAATAATCTTCTTGAAGCTAAAGCAATTTCATCTTTAAATAATGAAATCAATATTAATTGTTGATTTAATTTTTATTAAGCAAGTCTGGTCAAGTATGTCTTTAGACCCTCTTGTTTATGAGATTAAGAATAATTCATCTAAATCTCATGATACTTTCAAGTTCAAGTTCAAGAACAATCTACTCTATTTCAAAAGACGCCTATATATTCCAGAAGGTGAATATGACTACGTGCTCTTGAAGCTCGTCACAAATTTCCTACAGTAAGACATTTTAGATATAATAAGACTTTAGAGCTAATATCAAGAGATTTTTGATGGCCTCAAATATAGAAGATTGTCAAAGAATTTGTACAATTGTGTGACATTTGTTCAAGATCAAAAACTTTGCATCATTGATCTTATAGACTTTTTCAACTATTACATATACTAGAACAACCTTGATCTTCTATTTCTACGGATTTTATCATGGATCTTCCAAATTCAAGTTCATATGATTCTATATTTGTAATTGTAGATTATTTCACCAAGATGGTCTATTTTGTACCATGTACAAAATCTATTACAAGTGAAGAAATATCTAAATTCTTCTTTGATAATATCTATTACTATGATGGATTATCAATGCATATTATATCAAATAGAGGGATGTAATTTGTATCAAGATTTTAAAAGATCTTTTTTAAAATATTGAAGGTGGATATAAATTTATCTTCACCTTTTTATCCTCAAATTGATAGATAAACAAAAGAAATAAATTAAGTTTTGAAGTAATATTTGAGATATACCATCAATTATCATCAAGATGATTAGACAACTGTTTTGCCATTGATAAAATTTATTTATAATAATTTGATATATTCTTCTACTCAAAAAATTCCATTCTTTGCCAATTATGGTTATCATCTATAACTTGATACTTTTGACTTTTCAAAAGCTGCTAATCCTGCAGCAAAAGATTTGATAAATCATGTGAGAGATACATACAACAATGAAGATATAATTAAAAAAAACTCAAGAACAACAAAAAATCAATGCAGATGTCTATCATAAGGAATAGCCTTAATTTTATATAGGCAATAAGGTATGATTACTTTGTTGCAATATTAAGATTAATCATCTTTGTGATAAACTAGATTATCGTAAGCTTGGACCATTTTTAATTTATAAACAAATTAATCCAATTGCCTATCGATTACATCTACCAAAATTTAAGAAGATCCATCTTGTATTCTATATATCATTGCTTGAGCCATATAAGACGGTGGATATACAAGGTACAAGACAAACACCACTACCTCCTATAGAAGTAGATAATAATAAAGAATTTGAGGTAAAAGAGGTCTTAGTTTCAAGACAATGTCAAAATTGGCTAGAATATCTTATACATTGGTGTGGATACAATATTAGTGAATGTATATGGGAGCCATCCAGGAATTTAGCAAATGCATCAACAAAAGTCAATACATTTCATCAACAACATCCATCAAAATCACCATGAAGAGTCAAAAAAATCCTTGTTATAAAGCTAAGCAGATTCAAAAGAGGTTTCATTCTAACTTGTATCATTATTTGTTATTTCTTTGATTTTATTCATGTCAAAAGAGATGGAGAATCAACAACTCGTAAATTTACCTCAAAAACCATCATTTGTTAATTTATCAGACGAGATATTATGACTATCATAACCTTCAAGATGATAGAATAGAGATGAAGATCCTCAAGAACGACATGTTTTTCTTTGGATTAATGGTAAGATACAACATGTTTGGTATCACAACCTTGGAAGAGACTCTCGGTATTTGGTGATACTTTTAAAAGTAGGAATTACTTCTGATGGTGTTCTAAATATTTTCTTTGAAGAAAGTTATGAAGGCCTCAACAATGATCAAATAACAAGGTGGTTCTCTTGTCCTACTATGAAATATTATTGATAGCTGAGAGGACCTATCAACTATCTTTGAAGGGAACAAAGATCAAAATATATAGCAAATACAATTTGGCATATTTTAGACTTTTTCAACATGTAATCTTTACTCCTTGTGGAACTCATCTTTAGAAGAGGGGATAATATCACAGATATAAGATTTATTCTTATAATTATCTAATTAATATAGATAGATAGAAGTAAGTAGAAAAAGGTTAATTTGATAATATCCTAGAGAGAAGCTTCTTAAAAGCTTTATAGATGCGGTTTTATCTTTATATATTGCTATACATGATTGATAGGCTAAAAACTTGGCCAACAAATTAGCTACATATTGCACATGTTGGTAGATTGTGGAACAAGTTAAGTATGTAATGGACATGTTGGTAGCTTATGGAACAAGTTAAGTACGTGATATATATGCTGATAGCTTGTGAAACAAGTTAAATATTCGGCACACATATAGAAAACTTGTTTTACAAGTTTGATACGTGTCTTACAAATTGAACATATATTGGAAGTCCTATAGAATGCCTCCACATAGTTCTTAGATAGATAGTATATATAGAGATAAGAGTGAAGCATTTTTCACTCTTGTCGATGCCTTTCTTCTTCCTAGTCTTATTTTAAGAATCTCTAGTCTTCTTATCTTTGGCAATAGTTATTCTAATTTTAATACTATTCTATCTTTGAATGATTTTGAGTAACATGAGAATATATCTAGTTCTTTTATGATTCATGTCCTCATTATTGATACTAAAATGGATATTCATAGAGCATACAACTTAATACAAATTAAAAAAGGAGACAAATAGAAGATCGCATTTTGGACACAATATGGACATTTTGAATATAATGTCATGCTTTTTAGATTAACAAATGTACTTGCTATCTTTCAGTATTTAATAAATGATATCTTTTGAGAGCATCTAGATAAGTTTGTGGTGATTTATCTTGATGATATTTTGATTTATTCAAAAAATTTAGAGGAACACGAGGAACATATAAAGTTTATATTACAAAAGCTACGAAATATAGGTTTGTATGCCAAGCGAGAGAAATATATATTTTATCAATCAAAGATGGAATTTTTTAGATACATTATATCTACTGAGAGTTTGATGATGGATCTTAAGAAGATAGAGGCGGTTATGTAATAGACTATTCCAAAGACTGTAAGAAATATATAATATTTTCTTATATTTGCCAATTTCTATTAAATCTTCATCAAAATTTACTCTCAATTTGCAGCTCTTTTTACTCAATTGATATGCAAAGACAAGTTGGAATGGGGGCCTTAAGCGGAGAAGGTCTCAAGACAACATTCACTAGAGTTCCAATCTTGGTACATCTAGATTTTATAAAAGCATTCTACATGGAGATTGATGCTTTGGATTTTTCATTAAAAGCAGTACTTTTATAAATGGGTATAAATGATAAATTCCATCATGTTGTATTTTATTTTCAAAATATTTTTGCTACCAAAATTAATCATAAAATCCATGATAAGGAGCTTCTTGCTATTGTAGATTCTTTTTTAGAATGGTGTGAGTCCCACCAATGGATTTTAATTAATGGATTGGTTAAAAATATAATCTTAAGTCATTTAATTATACAAATATTATGATTAGAGAGATTTTTTTGACTATTTAAGTATTTATTAGAGTTTAGCAGTATTTATAAATATGAAAGTCTTATTAGAAAGAAAGTTACAAAAATGAAATCTTAGTAAGTCTTGGAAGTAATTATTTTAGTTGATTTAGTATTTTTACTTATTATTAAGTATTAAGAGTTAATTATTGAAACCAATGTCTATATTGGCCTTCTAACTATATATATTACTCATTAAAAATCTATAAATATTACTTAGTAGATAGAAGAAGCATGAGAAATAAATCTCATGTTTTTTTAGTTATTTTTATAGAAAATAAGATTTTGAGTTGATTTTTATTGATTTTATTATCATAAAAAAATTCCAAGGTAGAATAAAATAGTTTTAAATTGATATTATCATCTTAGAAATATTATAGATATTTTTAGAACCTATTTAGAATTTATTTAGAATTTATTAAGAATTTTTAGATCAATTTTGAAGACTTTGGTAAAAATGGGTTTTACCACCTTGGGAGCCATTATAAAGAAATGGAGCAAGATTTGAAGGCCATACCAGGGTCTTAGGCTAATAGGGTGTTTTTAAACACCATGGTGAAGTCAAAAATGCAAAATTATTAGTTCTACTAGTATAAAATAGGAGGACCAGCAGCTAGTATAGTCCTTGTAGGAAGAGAGGTGTACAAGTCCCATATGGGTTGTGGCACCTTGGATGTAGATAGGAGGATAAGATTAAGGCCTCGTAGCCTCTCTAGGACACCCATATACACTACTTGTGAGCCTTGGTGAGGTTCGAATCCATGATCTTTTAACAAGTTACCCTTGAGGTAAAAATTTCTACTTAACTTTTTCCATTGTTTGCCTTCTAACTTTGAATTATCATAACTTACTCATAATAACTTAGATTTACATGTTTTTTATATCATTGAAAAGATAAAAAAATTACCTACTTAAAAATATAATTTTTACTTTTTATTTTTACTTTTTACTAGGTAAAAATCTAGTGAACAAACTGTGACTAGTTTTATAGAGTGCAATTACTTAATTGCACATATTTTACTTTTGTTGTGTTGTTCTTCTCCTTCATTGTTGTTTATTGCTCCTTATACTTCACACCACAAGTTATAAGCAACTCTTAATTGAGGCCACCTTATAACTTGGGTTGAGGAGTGAATTTTACCGTCACAAGCTTCCTCTCATGTTTCCTGCTAGTTCTAATAGCAGCTAGGAATCCGACATTTTTTCAAGGCGAGTTCTTTCTATCCAACAATGTTGTATTTTGCCATCAATCTGAGGACGAACATGTAGCAAAGATTTTCTTGATTCTTTATCTTAGTTTTGACGGATGTTGTCAATGAAATATATTAACTGCTATTAATGTATTTGCTAGATTCCTAGATGGCTCTCATGTGCATTCACTAATATCATACCCGTCCCGATGCACAAGATATTCCAGCTGATTTCAACGCCGCCTTGAATCTAAAATCTCTTCTACCTCAAATTCTTCATTGTTGTCCAATTCTAAAAGAGGCGGTGGCATTTATCTTCTTCCTTGTATATCTTTTATCTTGTATGGTTCAAGTAGTGACACATGGAATACCAGATGGATCTTCATAGATTTTGGTATTCATAGTCAATAAGCAATTGGATTGATTTGTTCACAAATCAAAAAAGGTCCAAGCCTACAATAATCTAGCTTGTCGCAAGGACAGATAGTCTTCATATTACAACGAAGTAACCATACCTTATTGTCCACATGGAATTGAGGTTGTTTCTTGTGATAGACATCTGCATTGATTTTTTGTCATTCTTGAGCTTTCTTTAGCTGTGTCTTCATTGTTGCATATAGCTCTGACAACCAATTTGCCAAATCTTTCGCTGCAAGATTATTAGCTTTTGAAAAGTCAAAAGTATCAAATTGTGGATGATAACCGTAATTTGCAAAGAATGGAGTTTGTTGAATAGAAGAATGTATTGAATTATTATAAGTAAACTCTGCCAATGGCAAAAGAGTTGTCTAATCATCTTGATGGTAGTTGATGGTACATCTCAAATATTGCTCCAAAATTTATTTTACTTGTTCCGTTTGTCCATCAGTTTGAGGGTGGAAAGTTGAGGATAATTTTATATCCACCTTCAATATTTTAAAAAGAATCCTCCAAAACCTTGGTAAAAATTGTATTCTTCTATTTGATATAATATCCTTTGATAGTCCTTGATAATAATAAATATTATCAAAGAAGAGTTTAGCTATTTCTTCACTTGTAATAGATTTTGTATATGGTACAAAATGTGCCATCTTCGTAAAATGATCTACAATCACAAATATAGAGTCATATGAACTTGACTTTGAAAGATCCGTGATAGAATCCATAAAAACAGAAGACTAAGATTGTTCTAGTACAGATAATGATTGGAGAAGTTCATAAGGTCAGTGACGAGGAGTTTTTGATCTTAAACAAATGTCACATGACTGTACAAATTCTTTAACAGCCTTCCATATTTAAGGCCACCAAAAATCTCTTGATATTAGGTCCAAAGTCTTGTTATATCTAAAATATCCTGCCGTAGGGAGGTTGTGACCAACTTCCAGAGCATGTAGTCATGCTGCACCTTTTGGAATATATAGGCAGCCTTTGAAATAGAATAGGTCATTTTTTATTTCAAACTTAGAAGTATTATGAGACTTAGAAGAATTATTCTTAATCTCATGGACAGGAAGGTCTGAAGACATACTTGATTGGATTTTCTTAATAAAAGTTGAATCAACAGTTAATGTTGATTTCATTACTTGAAGATGAAATTGCTTCAGCTTCAAGAGGATCATTTTTTGTTGATCAAAAGCCAAATCTGCTTCTTTTGGTATAAGATAAGAAGCTATCTTCAAAGCTATCTTCAAAGCTATAAGATAAAAGCTATCTTCAAAGCTTTGAACGATGCTTTTGCTTCTTTACTCCACTCAAATTTGTCTTTATAAGTTAAGAATGTAAGTGGAGCGGCAATTTAAAAAAAGTTCTTGATGAAGATTTGGTAGTAATTACAAAATCAAAAAAGCATTGCACATCTTGTACTATTTTTAGAATCTTCTAATCCATAATTGTGTGGACTTTCTTAGGATCCATTTTGAGACCATCATTTGAAATGATGTATCCTAAAAAGTCAACTTGAGTATTGTAAAATACACACTTATCTATCTTAACATATAATCTTGGATCTCTAAGTATTTGTAACATACAAAAAATATGAAATTTTTCTGTATTCTTAGAGTAGATCAAAATATCGTCTAAATAGCAGACAACAAAATCATCAAGAAATTCATAAAAAATATCATTCATAAGATGTTGAAAAGCAATTGGTATATTCGTAAGTCCGAAAGGCATGACATTATATTTGAAATGTCCATACCTTGTTCAAAATACACTCTTCAATTCATCACATTCTTTGATGCACACCAAGTTGTATGCTCCTCTTAGATCTATTTTTGTATAGATATTAGCTTGATTCAATTGATTAAGAAGTCCAAATATCAGAGGTAAAGGATATTTATTTTTTATGGTAATCTTGTTGAATACTTGATAATCTATACACATCCATTGTCGTATGTTGTGAAATCTTGCTTGAAAATGCTTCAAACACTTGGCCGTAGAAGATAAAAAAAAATAACAATAACTAATCCTAATACCTCTAGTTAAATTTTAAATAAATCTTAATCAAATCTTAATCAAATATTAATTAAATTCTAATTAAATTCTATCAATTCTAATCAAATTCTAATTAAATCCTAACCAAATCTTAAACAATCCTAGTCAATCTTGGTCAAATCCTAAGTAAATCCTAACCAAATTCTAAACAATTCTAATCAACCTTGGTCAAATCCTAACTAAATCCTTATCAAATCCTAAATAATCTTAGTCAATCTTAATTAAATCCTAATTAAATCCTAGTCAAATCCTAATTAAATCTTAATCAAATCCTAAATAATTCTAATCACCTTAATTAAATCCTAATCAATCTTGATTAAATCCTAATTAAATTCTAGTCAATCTTGGTTAAATCCTAACTAAATTCTAATCAATTTTAGTCAAATTCTAACTAAATCCTAGTCAATCTTAATCAAACTATAACTAAATCTTAATCAATCTTAATTAAATTCTAACTAAATCCTAATCAAATCCTAAAATGAATTCTAAACTAAATCTTAATCAAACCTTAGCTGAATCCTAAACTAAATTCTAATCAAATTCTAGCGGTATTCTAAATTAAATCTTAACTAAATCCTAACCAACTTATTTCAATCTTGGGACAGTTTAGAATCTCAATATCTATTGACTAAATTGTTGATCTTGCTAAAAAATTTACACACCTCTTTAAAACTAAATTGGCAATAAATACATGAAATTTAAAAAAAGATTGATCATACCAATAAGAAATTCAATCCAAAAATTCAATCAAGTGTCAACCGGCCTCCTTCTCCAACCTTAATACCAATTGTCCAATGCCAATATCTCCTTCTTACATTGTTCAATTGCTTCCAAATTTCAGATAAATAAAGGAAATTAAATCTTCTACATATATACACAAATTTCACTCCAATCCAACTAGTAGATTGTTAGAAATCTTAAAAAACCTAAATAACCCTCAATTCCCAATTTCTAAGATTCCAACCCATATAAACTTCAATAATCTTCAATTGAACTATTAAATCAATTTCAAATTCATAGCATTCTAAAAATATAACTATATACATCAACTTACAAATTATCACTTATAGGTCTATCACCAAACTCTCAAAATAATAATATACAATATAATGTAAAAAGGTAGAATAATCAATCATGAAAAAACACAAGTTTAATTTTAACAAAATCTTTGATCAAATATAAAGAAACTATCAGTCCCTTAGATTTTGCATTGACAAGAGTTTGATCTCAATCTAGGCTCATAACCGGTCCTTTTTAGATATCAATTCTCAGATTTTTGAGATAAAATTTTATCAAATCTATTCTTAATTCCTCCCTAATGATTTCTATATTATTAATTTTTCTAATATACTTTGTTTTGCCTTATTTAAGGCCATACAAAGTAAGTAGAAGCCTCTCAAATGAAAAGGCAGCAATAGCCTTTTAACATTTTTCTACTTTCTTTTCTATTATCTATGATTCTAAAATAAATTTATTAAAATACTTCTATAAGCTCTTATATATATTTAATCATTCTTTCTCTCTTTTACTTAATGGTTGTGTGACTATATGACACCGTAATGATCCATCTTTCTTCTTTACTAACAACATAGGACCTCCTGTTGGAGATTTTGAATGGCGTATGAAATTCTTGGCCAAGTTCTCATCAATGTATTTTTTGAGTTCACCTAATTCATTTTGGGATAGATTATAGATTGGTCCAAATAAAGGCTAAGTTCCATCTTTAAGATCAATTGAGCAATCATATGGACGATGTTTCAAAAGAATGTCTACATTCTTCTTTTCAAAAGCATCTTGATAATCTTGATATTGGCTTGAAATGCCACTTGAAGTCCTTCCACCATCAGAAATGGATGTAATATAAATAGCAAAAGATGATTCTTCTTTTGCTTCATTCATAAAAGCTTTTGCGCCTATAAGTATGGATTTTAATATATTAAACTTATGGTTTACTACTTGATTTATGGGATTCTTATTAATACTTTGATAAATCTAGCCATGATAAATCTAAAATTCTATTTTAGATTTCTTATAGACTTTGATAAATCTAAAATGACTAGATTAGAGGGAGATTTAATTATATTAAAGATTATAAAACTATTAAGACCATCTATTGTTACATTTATAAGAAAGGTTTCATGAATAACATCTTTAGAAGATAACAAGTGACCATCTATGACTTCTACATGTACGGATTTAGTCTTTTGTACTGAAAGTATTTTATTACTTGTAACAAATTTTTTATCTAAAAAACATTCTAAGGCTCCTAAATCTAATAAGACAGAGGCTTTGTGATTTTTGGGTCCCAAATAGACATCTACTATAAAACAAGGAGAGGGTTCTGAGGAGAGGATATGATCTTTACTAGGAGTTGTACAAGATTCCAACTCCACGGTCCCTATTATAGCTAGAAAAACTCATTTTTTGACATATTGTCTTCTTTGACAACCGTTGTCATATTGCATTTACGTGCAGTATATAAAAATACTATATATCTTATATCTATTGTTAATACATGTGTGAGTGCTAGATGTTATTTTAGAAGATATTATAAGGAGAGGATTTATTATAGCCACTTAGTTAGTAAATTAAGATGGCTATTTGTTTTGTTTCTACCTTATTTATATCCTAGAATAGACTCTTTTGTAATTAGAAGAAAGATAAAGGTTATTTTACCTTTCTTATTGACTTTTGAGGTAGAATGGACCTTGTGAGGGATAAGAAAGAAGAGCATGGGGTGAATAAGGCCCATCCAATAGGATTTGGCTGCCCATGTGGGCATCTCATAGTCTAATATGGAAAGAAAGGGAGATATACTCCTCTTGCTAGACCTAGGGTTTGGACAATTTTTGAGTGGTGAACTTTGGAGAGAGATAGCTCCAAGGAGATAGAAGCGTTTGTAATGAAAATTGGTTGGTATATTTTTTGAGTTGTGAGGATTCTAGAACCTATTTACTTTCTTGTATTGAAGTTGTGAGCATAAAGTTATATTTTTTTTAGTAGAGTGAAGTCTGCTGCTATCAAAAAGTGATGGCAGAAACTTCGATCTGCAATTGCAAGTTTGATTTCAATTCTTTCTTAGTGAAATTTATAGAAAGTGTAAAAAATTGTGCTAGCTTTCTATCAAGACATTTCTTGTAGCATTTGGAGTTGGAGAGCAAAAGTTGTAAGCTTGAGAGTGGAAAAGGGTTTACTGCCACCCGACGAAGAGGGGTATAGATTTTGTTCAACCACCCAAGTCGGACAGTCTCTTCAATCTTTTTGATATTTTAGGTGCTTATAGTAGCTTGTGTAAAATTTCCATGAGAACAAAAATTAATACATTTGGAGCTTTTATGAAAGTTTTATGAGCCATGAAGTATCAAAGAGGGCAAATTGTTGCTAGGGTTTAAAGAGTAGAATCAACTAGCTACAAAATCTGGAGTTTGAGAGGCATGCACGCGAAATTTTAGAACAAGTTAGATGATGGAGTGAGCTTTTTAAAAAGCTATTGCATGTCCAATTTGGAGAAGGAAAGCGATCACAACAAAGGCTGAAGTGAAGAGGAGCTTTGCTGCCTTTGCATTTGCTTGGAAATTTTAGTACCTATTTCTTTTAGCCATAACTTTTAAGCGGTAAGTCATCTATTTGTGAAATTTTGATATGTTTTACAATGGATTATTGGCTTTCTATAGGCTATAAGCACGCTTGATTAGACCTTTGGATGAATTTTTAGTGATTTATTTAATTTCAGCTTGTTGTATCACTTGTATTCCTCATATGCGGTTGTATTTTGAGGTATACTTGAATACATACATACTTTGCTTATACCTTTTATACAAGTATATATACTTGTATTTATATCAAGTATTTATATAAGTATTTTATAAGTATTATACATAATATTTATATAAGTATTTGTATAAGTATTATACCAAGGATTATTTATTATTTTATATAAGTATTTATACAAGTATAATACAAGTATAATTTGAAAGCTTGAACAAATATTGTACAAGTATAGAAGATACTTGCACAGCTTCCTCTCATGTTCCCTGCTAGTTCTAGTAGCAGCTAAGAACCCGGCGTTTTTCCAAGGCGAATTCTTTCTACCCGACACCGTACTTCTCATCATGTAGTCGCGTTGTTTCTTTGGACAATACTAAGTAGTGTATTTAGGTTCTCTTCAGTAAAAATACAATCCTTCTTGTTGGCAACGAGTCTTTTCTTATTCAGTAAGAGGTTTGAAATATGCTGCGTCAATTTGCATGTCTTCTATTTTTAAATGTACGTATTGAGAAGGCGTTGATGTTGCCGTTATATTGTAGTAATGTTTGGGCTCTCTTGTGCGGCTCTCCAATCAAAATTCAAAAAGCTGATTATCACACTTCATAGCAAAATCAATTGCTTGATTCAATGTTTGAGGATTAGATAATTTGAACATCAATTTTTTTACTTCATATTATAATCCATAGAAAAATTGGCTAATAAGCGCAATATCATTTCACTTAGTATCAATTAATAATTGTCAAAATTATAAAATATATGATGTCGCTGATCGATTGTCTTATTGCAAGATATGGATCTTTTTGATTGCGACACGAATTGCATCATGTTCTCCATACATAGATCACTACTTTGCTAAAATGCTTCCAAATTATTCAATATTGGATCATGTCATTCAAGAAAAGATAAAAACCATAATAAAGCAAAGCCTAATAGTAGTATTTCAATAAACTTGACTTATAATCTTTGAATTGGATAACTTTGGGATTGAAGTTCAATCACCAGTTGTACTTAATTGATAAATCCTTGAAACTTAGATCTGCTGCCATCAAACTTCTCTAGCAAACTAATTTTTGATTCTTTGATACTTGAATGGTGTTCAATCATAGGTGAAGTGGTATGGCTTGAAACAACTTGAATCATCTCTATATCTTCACTTCTTGCTAATCTTTGTGCACCTTGTGATGATGCATTGAGTTGATGCATTGCAAGTATTAATTCTCTCATTTGCTCTTGCATTTGTGCCACTGCACTCTTCATTTTAGTAAGCTCTACCATGATACCACAGTAAAAAAGGAAAACAAAGTGTCTACTCTTACTACAAAATAAAATACTCAAAAATAAAAGAAAAAGTTCTAAGAACAATATCAGTTTAGAAGTGGATAATCTACAACTTCTAATATACTTATGTCTTATCAAGAGAAAGGAATAATCCACTTTTAATCAAGAAAAGACAAGTTTTCCATATATGTGCCACACATTTAGCTTGTTCTACAAGCTACCAATATGTGTGACACGTGGCTACTTTGTTGACCAAGTTTCTAATCTATCAATCACCTATAGACATGTATAAAGATGATTCCATATCTATAAAGCTTCTACGAAGCTTCTCTATAAGATATTATTAAATTAACTTATTTTACCTACTTCTATATTAACTAGATAATTATTGGAATAAATCTTATATTCATGATACTCTTTTAGGATTGAAATAAAACACTTTTTTTGCCTCTCTCTTCTCTTGTTTAGATCTTGAATGGATTATTTTAGCTATTGGGAATGTGCAAGGATAATCAAAGGTTTTTGAATAAGGAATTTATAAAAAATCTATAGAGAATCTATGAAGATAATCAAGGATTTTTGAATAAAGAATTTATAAGGAATCTATGAAAAATCTGTGAGGATAATCAAGGATTTTTGAACAAAAGATAAATAGAATATTTTGAAGAAAATCACAAGGATATATATAGACATATTTCACCAATCTTCTTTATCTTCGCTTAATAGACACCCAAGATCCCAACAATTATTTGAAGAAGGCTCTCTCTTTCATGACAATTCTTGGTGCTTCCATTGAGCCATTCTTCAAGGCTATTAAGTATTAATTAAATGGAAGAAACAAGAGGATCTAGGAATGCTGAGGAGATATTGAAGGCATTTTCAAAATATATGGACAAGCAATCATAAGAACAATCAAGAATACAGTATGTACAAATAGAAGAGAAAAATGACAAGAAGGTGGAATTTTTTCTATAAGCGGTTGATGGAGATTTATAAGATAAGTTGTTTCTACTTTTGATTAATAGAAGTAGCAAAAGAGGCCTTACTAATGACTGGAGACAAGTTAAGGAAGCTATGGCAACAATCATAGAGTAGTAGAGAATAAAGGCTAAAGGAGGTGTAGTTGTGGAGTCAAGAATGGCTCCTATTTCCATCCTAGTAGTTCCAATAATTTCTATTGATCCAATATTAGTTCCAAAAAAGGGTGTTCCCAATGAAACTCTTGAAAAACTTGTCAAGGATATGAGGGAGTTAAAGGTCAAGTTTAATAAATTGGAAAAAAAAAGAAAAAAGAAGAGTGATTTCTCCTAAATTTTCAACAAAAACCAAGAAATGGGTGAAGAGGTGTATGTATTGTGATAGTGAAGACCATGACAGGAGGAATTGCTGAGCAAGAGGATTTAAAGAAAGGAATAATCTTTTTCAAGAAAGGCAAGGTAAGACTTATTACAACTAGGAAACCTGTTAAATTAAATTTTGACAAAAGTGGAATGAAGAAACTTGTACAAGGCCACACTGGAAGTTCTAATAGTGTATCTATGGTTAAAGAAGCAAGTACATATCCTGTTATTGTGGAAATAGGAAATATAGAGATTTCTCTAATTTCTAGGAATGAGGTTATGCTTAAGGATGCATACATTATTAGAGAGAAGATTAGATGTAATGATCCAGTTGATGCTAAAAATATAAAAGCTTACTTGGAAGTTAATAAAGAGAAAGAAGATTTTCAAGAGGCTACTATTGAGGTTAAAAGGGGTAGGATTGCAGAAGAAAAGAGAACAAAGAAATCCAATAGCAAGAAGCAGAATCAAAGATTGATGGATAAAAATCAAAAGAAGCAAACCACCACTCTAATAGAGTCAAGGCCCTCATTTTTCTATCCAAGTAAGAACATCACATTACCTAAAGAAAAATGGAAGAAGAGAAATGAGAAAGAAGATTCAAGGAAGGATAAGACTAAGAATCTAGTATTTAAATTGAAGTCGGATATTGAATCCTCTGTTGATATGAAAGGTATTCTTGAAGAGAAGATTTTAGATGCCAAAATTGAATTTTCTTTAAGAAAGGTTCTTAGTATAACCAAGAAGGAATTTCATGAGTTCATCATTGATATCATTAAGAGGAAGAGACAGATGGTACTTGAAACAATGATAATGAAGGCTTTAGCGGATACAAAAAATACAGAAGAAGAAAAAGAGATACAAGTATTTGCCTTGTCTGGTGATAGCAAAGAAAGAGTTGTACAAAATCAAGAGTATAAAAATTCTTATATTGATGATATAAATGTATTTGAAAATAAGAAGGAATTTATCGAGAAATAGAGGATTAAGGAATTTAATACCTCTGGTACTATCACCAGTAAGATGCATATAAAAGAGGTTAATATAATTGGATGTGGAGTGGAGAAGGCCAAGAGTAAAGGATGTGAGCAAGTAAGGGCTTCAATTTGTAAATATGAAAGGACAAGAGTTGAAGAGAAGCCTACATTTTTGCGTACATATTGAGCTAGGGCTACTACAGAAGCCAAGATAAGGATTGAAAATTGTAAGGAAACTTATCTAACATTATTTGATCATGGATTTGAAATCAAATAATGTCTAAAAGCATTTATGAAAAAGGAATGTGGTTTATTGATACCAACCATGGATGGTTAATAAAAGTTACAAATAATAAGAAGAATGAATTATATGGAGCATGTCCAGCACTTAAAATAAGAATTTGCTACCTATCCTATGATTTTGGGACAACCATACATTACAACTATGAGGATGGAGACTAAGATGCTAGATGACGGCTCATATTATACAAGGATCAAAAATTTTGATAGAAAGAAGTCAATACAATTTCTAATTGTAATGACTAATAATGAAAGAAACAGGGAATCGTTAGAAGAAACTTCTTTGAAAAGAAGTGATGATTTTTTAGGCTTTTGAGGAGCATCTTCAAGGATGGAGAGTCTAAGGGTGAGGATAAGTCCTCTAGTTTATACTTCCTAATATAGATAGGTTTCAAAATAGATTTTTGGATTATACAAAATTTGGAGTTTTAAAGTTTTCAAGAGTTAAGAATTTGGATTGTAAAGATCAAAGATATGTAAAGAAAAATAAAAAAAATCTAAAAAATATGGATTTGATTTTAAGTGATGAATTTATTTTTGGAATGATTGATGAAGAAGGTTTAGAAGAAGATTTGAACAATGTTTTAAAGAGCTTGGAAGACTTGGCATCTAGAAAAGGTTCGGATGAATATAAAGGAATATTTATGAGTTTATATTTAAAAGAATTATATGAGGCAATTAGAGAATCTACTTCTAGGCTGAAGACAATTAAAGATTGTAGAATTGAAGAAGAAGCAAGGATTAATATCAAGTATAAGATAGTTGCTAAGAAAGTAAAACCAATTGCTACTCAATTATCTCTTGATACTTTAGAACATATCAAAAAAGTAGTAAAGGAACAAAATCTTAGAGAACTAGGGAGGATTGGTCACAAGTTTATTCGAAAATCATTGGATAAGTTGAAGATTGGAAGAAATGAATTCTTGATCAAAGAAGAAAGGGTGAAGTTTTTAGAGATGATATCTAAACATGGTAAGGCTTTTGCTCTTCTATCAAAAAAAATTAATTGTGTTGATCCAAGTGTAGTTGCACCAATGGATATTTTTATCAATCTTCATGTATTATGGAATTCAAAGTTGATTCTTGTATTGAGAGCTTTACTTCCAAAGTTGGTAGATTTATTGAAAGAAAAGATGAGAATGGGAATCCTTGAATTTTTCTATTGCATCTTATTCCAACCGTTGGTTTATTGTACTTAAGAAGTCTAGAGCATTAAGATTTATTTAGGATATGCAATCAACTAACAAAGTTACTATAAGGAACATGGGTATTGGGCCAATTATAAATGAGATAACTAAGGCATTTGTAGGCCATTCTCTCTATTCTATTTGAGACTTGTATTCGGAATATGATCAATTTCAACTAGCTAAAGAAAATAAGGATATTATAAGAATAAAGATTCTATTGAAATCGATGTGCATGTGTATTTTACCACAAGGCGCTACTAACTCCATGGCATACATAGAAAGTGCCATAAATCAAATTTTAAAAGATTATATTCCAGATAAGATGATTTCTTTTTTGGATGATATTTTAATTAAAGATTGCAAGACTGAAGACATAGACTCAAAACTAGATGAAGATAGATGCAAGGCATTTGTAAAGAAGCACATTAATGATGTTGATCACATATTGGCTAGATTTGAAGAGGTAAATTTAACTCTATTTTTTAAAAAATCAAGTTTTGGAATTGATGAGATAATTGTTGTTGGACATCTATGTGACTCATATAGAAGAAAATTTAACCTAGAGAAGATTGATGCAATTTCAAGTATGAAGCCATGTAAGAATACAACTAAGATAAGAAGATTCTTAGAAGCCTATAGATTTTATCATATTTGGATACCTCATTTTGGACACATAGCAAAATCTTTATATAAATTATTGAGAAAGAATAAGAGATTTTCTTGGGAACAAGAGCAAGATGAATCCATGAAAGAATTAAAGATGGTTTTGAAATTACCACCAGTATTGAGGTAGATAGATTATCAATGTAGGAGACTAGTAATTGTGATTGTGGATACAAGCCCAATAGCCATTGGATGGGCTATTAGACAAGATGACAATGAGGATAATAGATTTGCTATTAGATTTAGAGCCAAAGTTTTTACTGAGAAGCAAAGAGTTTATCTTCAGATTAAAAAAAAACTATGGGATGCTTTAACTGCCTTAAAAATAAAAAGAAATTATTTGATTGGAATAGATGTAGTTGTGGAGACAAATTATTTACCTATTCTAGGTATGATTTCAAATTGTTCAACTCTTGATATTGCTATGTTAAGATGGATAGTATTTATCAAATCTATGAATCCTACTTTAGTACATATTTCTAGAAAGAAGAATTGTATTACAGATATGTTGTTTAAAGCAAGATATTCCTATGAAAAGAAAATGTTTGCTTATGACAAGGATGAAAGTGTTGAAATGGATTATACATATGTAATGGGAGTAGAAAATCCTATTGGTAAAATCTCACCTTTCAATATAGATTTGTATAAGGGCAAATTACAAAATATTAGTTTATACTTGAGCATTTTAAAGAAGGAAGAAGATTGGACTAAAAAATACTTTAAAGACATTAGATATCAAACTTATGGATATATTTTGAAGAAAGGACTCTTATGGAAGAGATCCAAAAGAATGGATGGAATTCCTTTAAAGATTATTGATGATGTTGAAACTAAGCATCAAGTTTTAAGAGAATTTCATGATATATTATGGGTTGGATATAGGGGAATATGAGCTACTTTCACCAAAATTAAAGAAAGGTATTGGAAAAAAGGTATGTACAAAGATGTAGAAGAATTTATAAATTCATATATAAAGTATCAATTGAAATCAAATATTAGACACAGAGATGGTTTGTGCCCTACTTATCCATCTAATGTATACATTCAATGGAAGTTAGACTTGGTTGTTATGCCAACTAGCATATAGGGTATGAAATATTTGATTTTGGCATGTGAAGAATTGTCAAATTACGTAGAAGGAAGGACTTTAAAAAATAAATCCATAGAATTAGTTTATAGATTTATTTTGGAAGATATACTATGCCGTTATGGGAACATTGGGATGAATTAGATGCAGCAGGAGCTCATGAGTTCTTTAAAAGGTATGGAGTCCAATTGAAGCTCACTACAGTTTACAATCTAGAAGCTAATGAACAGATTGAGAGAAGGCATCCTCCAATTATTCAAGCTTTAGTCAAGGCATGTAGAGGTAAAGCTAAACTTTGGCCTAAATTGGTACAGTTTGCCTTAAAGATAGATAGAACCATACATAGCTCTATTACATGCTATATACTAATAGAGTTGATGATGGGACATAAACCTATATTGCCAATTGAGAAGAGTGTGCCTAGTTGGATGTTCTTGGCTTAAAAAGATAATATTAACAAGGAAAGGTTATTAGAGCTTTGAATCAGGCAATTGGAGAGATTACCTAAGGATCACCAAAGGGCTATTGAGAAATTGAAGGATGTAAGGTTAAAAAATAAAATCACGTTTAATAAAACACATAGATTAAGACCAAATCCTATTCAAATTGGTCATTAGTTATTTGTATTTAATAATACATTAGATTATCAACATAATGCTTTAAAAAAGTTTTTCAAAAGATGATTTGGACCATGTGTGATAACTGAGGTATTTGATAATACAATCTATTCTTTAACAGAATTATATGGGATACCATTGAGATCTAGAATTGTTGAAAAACAGATTAAGCTATTCAAGAAAAGAGATGGGCAAATTTATAATGAAGTTATCCAAGAATTAGAAGCTCAAAAATTAGATCAAGAATCATTATTAGAGGAAGATTGAGAAGAAGAAGAATCGAAAGCAAATGAGATTGAAGAGTAATAAGGTGGCATATACCAGAAGATGCGTAGGTTTAGAAGGGGTGGATGTCGTGATGCACTTACAGCAAGTGCAGCAAAATCAAATAAGTATGTATAAAAATTATAGTATGAACAAGGATAAAATAAAATGAGTTCCAAAATTATAGTGTGAATAGGGATAAAATAGAGCTAATTCTAAAACTGCAGTATAAACAAAGATAGAATAGAACTAATTCTAAAGCTACAATGTGAACAAAGAGAGAATTTTAAGATTTTAAGATATCAAATAGAAAATCTTATGATTTCAAGGTATCAATTAGGAAATCTTAAGAATCTAAGGTATCAAATATAAAACCTTAAAGATTTTAAAGTATCAATTAGGAAATCTTAGAATTATAGGAATATCTGAGATTCGGATATCAATCCAATATCAAGCAAGTATTGATCCAATATTAGCTTACACCGGATATTGTCCGGATATTAGTTAAGCTACTTATTTAAATCTTTTTAGGATTGAAATAAAATACTTTTTTTTCCTCTCTCTTATCTTGTTTGCATCTTGAATGGATTATTTTAGCTACAAGAAATCTGCAAGGATAATCAAGGATTTTTGAATAAGAAATTTATGAGAATAATTAAAGATTTTTTAATAGGAAATTTATAAAAAATCTATAAGAGAATCTACAAAAATAATCAAAGATTTTTAAATAGAGAATTTATAGGGAATCTATGAGAAATCTATGAAAATAATCAAGGATTTTTGAACAGGGAATTTATAAAAAATCTATAAAAATCTACAAAGATAATCAAGAACTTTTGAATAGAGAACTTATAAAGAATCTACAAAAAATTTGTGAAGATAATCAAAGGTTTTTGAATAAGAATTTATAAAGAATCTATAGAAAATCTATAAGAATAATGAATGATTTTTAAATAGGAAATTTATAAAGAATCTATAGAAAATCTATAAAGATAATCAAAGATTTTTGAATAAAGAATTTATAGGAAATCTATGAAGAATCTGTGAGGATAATCAAGGACTTTGAATAAAAAATTTATAAAAAATCTATGGAGAATCTGCGAGGATAATCAAAGATTTTTTAACAAGAGATAAATAAGGTATTTTGAAGAAAATCACAAGGGTATATATAGAGATACCTCACCAATCCTCTTTATCTTTGTTTAATAGGGAGCCAAGATCTTAGCAATTACTTGAAGAGGACTCTCTCTTTCATGATAGTGGAAATCTTTTGCAAACTCTAATCAATATCAGGATTATGTAGCTCAAACCAAGGGAGTCCAATGACAATAGGATTTTTTGGACATTGAATGATGTTAAAAATAATTTGTGATACTTGATCTCATAATATTACTTCCAATGGTTGGATTTCTTTGATAACATCTCTTGATGTAAGGTTTTATCCATCAATGATTTTAATAAGTGCAAGATGGGTCTTCTTTACATGTATTAGATTATGCTTAGTTACAAAATCCTTATCCATAAAGCATGCTAAGGCTCCAATATCTAAAAGGACTTTAGCAAAAATCTCTTATTTTAGGATTCTTATATATAAGAAGTATAAAATAAGATGTCGGGTCTGGAGGTAGGAAGAGACATTTTTCTGGTGCTTTAGATTTGAAAGTATCTAATTACAAGGTCCCTATTGTAGCTAGACATCTTTGTTTTTTGACCTTTCCAATTCAGATGTTATACCTCATGCCTTAAATTCTCTAAACTTGTTTGAATAGTTTACTACCTTCTGATTAGATCTTCTATAATATAGACATAGATTTTCTTGTTGATGTTTAGTCTTTTTTGTTGGTCTTAATAGCTTGAATTTAGTTGCATCAATCTGCATATGTTCAAGATATGTTAATGGCTTCTTTGATATTCTAAAAGATATAATAGACGTTCTTTGATAGATATTGCTAAAAATTGATTGCGTCTCTTGTCGTGACTCAAATAAGTGATTGTCATAAGTAATGGCTTGAGCTATGAGTTCTTTTAAGCTTTCCACTCTTGGCATTGTAATTAATAAATTCTTTACATCATCCTTTAGGCCATAACAAAATTAAGTCATAAAAGCCTTATCATTCCAATGAAGATCACAAATAAGTTATTAAAATTTTGTGACATAAATTGCTACTGAACGTTGTCCTTATTGTAGATTTTGAATCTTCTTTTTTGCCATCCTTTCTTGATCACTATCTCCAAATACAATAATAAATCTTTTTAAAAGAGCTTTCAAATTGTATAGGATCAAAAAAAAAATTTCTAATAGTGGCGCAAACCATGATCAAGCACTTCTTGATAAAAAGGTGTCCACAAAAATAACTTGAGTGAATCCATCTAGATAACAAGAAGGATATAGTTGTAAGTAAAGTCGTACTTGTTATACAAATCCTCAAAAGTTGAATCTTATTCTATCAAATTTATTAAGCATATTAGCTTTTGGCTCCTTTGTGACAACTCTTAGAATTTCTAGAGGAGTTATGTGCATAGCTTGTCTACTGCTTGCTTCCCTCAATCAAATAATATGTTATTGTAAATTATGAATCTCTTACTTAGCTTCTTTAGATACTTGTTCTATTTACAATTTTTTTTTTTTATTACAAAAGAATGCTATTTCTTCTTGTGCAATATCCAACAAAGCTTGAAGATCTACAAGAGTTGCTACTCTATTCTCTATTTGTGAGGATGCACCTCCATTAATCTGATCTATTTCTATATTTAAAAAAAAAATCAATAAGCTATTAGTATAGTATTTTTTATACTAAAAGGAATAATTCTAGATAGTTGATTTAAAAGAGGATAATCTCCAATCTCTAAAATATAGTGATATAATTTAGAAAAGAAATAATCCACTCTTTCTGAAGAAAAATCAACTGAAATAAGTAAGCATATTAATCTAGAGGGAGATAGTCCACACTCTTCTAGAACGGAATAATATCTTAAAGAGGGATAATCCACTCTCTATCAAGAAATCAAAGCTCTGATATGATTATATAGTCAATCTTGTAAAATTGTTAGGGATGCAAGATAGCGGATTAGTAAAGAAACAAAGAAAAGATTACAAAATAATTTCAAGAACAAAGAACTGGATGGACAAGAATAAGAACTAAATCAAGAATAAGGGACTAGATTGATATGAAGAACAAGGCAACATTTTGGATTGCTCCAAGACTTGTGTTGGCAAGATTGAGGTGCTTCTTGGTCTTGCTTCTTATTTATACTATA